>CAJDSM010036923.1:221-16400 GCA_903981925.1 Ostrea lurida
AGAGGAGCGATGAGAGTTGTCAACCATCGTTATATTAGTTAGAAGATACCTGCATTCTACACTTGTATTTACTTTCTTTAATGCATGCTGCACTAAAGAACGAATTTCATGATTCTCATTACGATAACAATATTGCCTTCTACTGATGTAAAGGCCCGCTTACGCTGGTGATCAGGTGACACAACTACAAATTCGCTGCTACGTCATATAATATTATACTTGTTATTATCAGTTGAGGTTCAAAGTCACTTGTTCGTTTCTAAATGTTATGGGAATAAGACAAAGTCCAGCTTCTCCTAAGTGCTAAGAGTAACATCAAACTAATGAGCTATGTCGACTTCCTATAGTAGACCCGTGTAACCTATTAACATTCCGCCCCTGTTAGCTTACCTCACATACAAATCGACTATAGTACCTCAGCTGTAGCAATCTACCATCTTGAACTACCGCTTTTGATGCCTCTAAAATGGTATATTGTGGGTCATTTTGGGTTGGTTCTAATAAGGTTGGATATATCTAATTGTTTACATTATTATTTCCAGATGATCTTACTATGTGTTGTGATCATCTTTCTTTCTGAATTACACGACGTCTATAGTTGCCCCTAATGGGTGGAGGCCGATATAAATGGAATTATTTGTATGGCACACGTTATGAGAATTCATTGTCTCTTAGTCAGGATCTGTTAACAGAGCACATGATACCCGTGTTATTGGCTATTGTAACGCTATTGCTTTTGGTACTTTTTTATTATCATCAATTGGGTGATCTGCATCATCTTTGTTGTTTCGTTACTCTGTACTATAGGCTACTTTGTACGTTCTGCATAACTCATCTAGCATTAATATGACATTCAATCTGGGATTTGCATCATCCAATCAAAGCATTCTCACTGATGCATATGACAGCTGAAAACCTCAACTGATGTCAATATTGTCCTGTTAGGCCATATCAAAGAACTGCAGTATTTGACGAAGTTAACAGTTCATTCAGATTTAATTTTGCATAATTCTTCGTTTAAGTGTTAGTGTAAACCGTGTCTGTCAGCGTGCACAGCATATGGATTCTTGGTTGGGTCCCTGTTGCCTCTAGCTTACGGCAACAGAAGTCTTTATAACTGTTCTCCTTCCTTTGTTTTTGCCTCTCGGTATCGACCTTGGATTTTTTACGGTGATATTACTTAAAATTCAACATATTTTACAATATTCTTTATATACCTTCTGTGGAACAAGATTGCTCTGTCATGGCTTGCTGCATTCCTTTTGATTGTATCGGGTTTCAGGGATCTTACCCACGACTAGTGAATCTTTCTAGCTAATTTCTTCTAACGAATACGTGGCATGCTGTTATGTTTAGGGATGTGGGTTTTATAATCTTTGCCTAAATAATTTGTTTTAGTGTATTGAAATATATCTCCCGATATCCTTCTTTTTTCACGTATATATATTATCGTAGATACTATCCTCATCATAGGATTATCCTCTAAGGTACAATCTTATTGGCAAATTTTTCCCTCTAAATCGCATTTCTCGTGGCTTACTTTTCAGCATCCCATTACGTTTGTTGTTACACTAAAATCTCGGCATTCAGATTTTGGTCTTAATGCCTTCAAAGACAATACTACTAGAGTCTCGTTTCTTATTATGTCGAAAAACTATGTAAGAATTCAAATTATTCCTGAACACCAGATGTTAGGACTACAGATATATAATTATCCCACTCGTAGACCTGACATTGTTTTAATGAAAAAGAATAATATTACTTTAATAGGCCTTTGTTCTACCAGTTTCATTCATTAGTCTTGGCATGGGAGCAACTTTCTGCATACGATGAGTAAAAATAATTCATATGCTTATTTGTAACCATATTACTCTATCAAAAGATAAGGTTGTTAGCACAATCACTGGCACATTGGAACCGCGTTTGCAAAACACGCTAAGTACATATTTATTATCTTCATGTGGAGCAATTTTCTTTCTGGCGTGAACTGATGAGGAGGTATTTGCAAAATTGAGTATATAATTTAACATACTTTTAAATATTTTCCACATAAGTATGTCCAAACATGTGTGCACTGGATTGGACGCATTTAGTAAATTTTTACTAAGCTACATGTCAAAGCACTCTCTAATGGTCCTTTTCTCGCTAACACCACATGAAGTTATCCGCCATTTAACTTGATTCCACATCGGGGCCGCGCCTGTTACTCGCTCTATCAACAGTGACGAACAATATTCTAATCTTGTTTGTATGCCCATCCATATTAGTGTAAAGACGATTACATCTAATGTCACAATTTCTCATTTTTTATGAATTGTTTCTTTATACTCCATCCCGCTGCTCACTCTGGACCATCTCTCGCCGATAATATCTTCCTCTCTGGTTTTCACACCCACATTCTGTTCATACATACTCTGACCTATAGCATACATATCACTCCCTGCGCTCTCCACACCTTTATCTTACCGTCGCGCAAATACCATACTATTATTTTTTTAACTTGCTCACTCTTCCATCTGATATATACACATGCTAAAGCTTGCTTGCTGAATCATCTATATTCGAATATCTGCCTATGAGCGAAGGACTGTTAGGTCTCACGCTCTCACGCTCACTCCCGCTAATCGCTCCTGATGTAATTTTCTTTTAGTTTCTATTTTTTTATCCGCCGGAAACATGTGTTGCACTAATTATTAAACGGGCCGTGATGACCCAAAATTCTAGAATGATTGGGTATCTCTGTTTTTGTTTGTTCCACTGTGAAAAGCACTAGCCATAGGTAATGTACTGCTTGCTTGTAGCCGGAGGCGGCGCAGGGGTGGGCACGTCAAACCTGTCCTACATTCCTCTCACAACCACCATGTTTGCATAGATCAGTTCTTTATCTTCTATAATATTCCCTATTTGGAGGTCACTCACTCGCCGCGCTCTTGGGCACATGAACAGTTGTGTCTGAAATCACTCGCACTCGACAGAATAATAATATTTTCCCTAGGGTGAGGTTGTTCATACTATTCTGCTTTTTCGTGATGCATTTTACTTCAGACACTGGAAACACACATTCTCGCCCTTTCTTCAAGAATATTTTTTACACCCACATCAAACGTTCTGTTACGCACTCAAACATACTTAAGACTTCCTTCTGGTGGAATATTTACATGTTTTGTCCGTATTCCTATTACGAAAATTCACCGGTTGGCCTCTGGTGCGCAGCTACCATCATTTCTCTCCGCATTTGGTTTTTTCTCTATTCATCCTCGAGCCACCCGTATCTTGGTCGCCACCTATCTCCAACTCGCTCTGCTCGCCCATTTGCTTTATTTTGTCCTCCACGAGAGCAGTGGATAGATTATTCTTCCACTCAATCGCCGGCACTATTATTTTCTGAACTTTCTGTACTTTCTTTCCTTATCCTGGCGCCTCTCTCTCTCGCATCGCCTAGCAGCGCCCGACTCAGGCTACGGTCTGGGATTAATAATGACCAAAGTCAAAGCAGACGTGACAATTCTTTTAATCACGTTTTGTCCATGAAATGTGCATGTAAAGTTAGGACACTCACGAGAGTAGCAGCTGCTACATGTGTAGCAGGTCAAATACTTCGTACAACTACTCCATTTTGTGTGTTTTATTTTTTTGCTGGCTCAAGTACCTGCTGTGTTATGAAATACCTTCTTTGACATGCTATACACCCAGTTACCGCTTTTTTCCCTTAATATACTTTCTCCGGTTTCTTATTGCGCTTTCGACATGCTATCTCTTTTTTACATTGTGGTGCCCGTAGAGCAGCGTCGCTCTCGCTCTCCGCCCATGTATTTTAAACCGTCTTCTCTCGCTGCATCAAAATTCGACCCGTGTGCTATCCTTCACTCCCTTGTTTATGTTCTTTCGCTTATCCTTTGTACTCGCTTGATACATTACTCTAGAGCGCCCTCTATCGTTCACACTATCTATCTATACCACTCACACGTTTGTGTACCACCAGCTCCATCTCAGGTAGTTATAAGAACTCGACATACTGTCAGAGGGACTTCATCCATCTGTTCTATAGTTTCTTAGTATATCCGCGGCACTAGATTCGATGACCCAGTTTCTCGTCGAGCTATGTCGCACGCGCTGACTTGGACGAACAACTCTGCGTCCTGAGACGCAAGCATGTTTTTATAAACGACTACTGTCCCCGCCCAGTATCATTGAGTGTCGGCATTGAAAGAGCAAATTTCGAGAAGCTTCTTGCTCTTCGCAGCCCATTTGGGCGGAGCTATCGCCTCACCTACCGCCCCTTCCCTCTTCATTTTTCTATTTATTATCTCGTGACACTTTGGTCTGTAGGCGAATAATTTTGAGACCGCGGGTAGCATGTAGTGTATTTCCTCCATCTGTGACATCACCAGTGTGTTGTCTACTCGCCTAACTCTTCGTGGGTGGTGACATACACCAGTCGTACACTCTGCTATTTTGATTTGCGTGCTCGCTTCTGTTAACATGTAGTGCCATTGGGCTCATTCGATCACGTTTGTTCTTGTGTTGTCGTGTCCTCTCTCTTATACACTTGGTCGCTATCTCTCTGTATATAACTAAATATAGAAGCCCTCTGTAGTGAACACTCCCTCACTCTCCACCCTCTGCTCTATTTTCATCGCCGTGTGCCTGCAAAGAAGTAAAACTGAGCTACTGTCACCCCATAACCTCGCCCCTCACAGTCACTTTATCCCTTTCCGTAGTGTGAGATTTTGTTTGTCCACTCCCTCTTATGTGAGAAATACGTCATACCATCTGTAGGCACCAGCTAGCATGGACTAGCTAATAAGACTATCCACCTGAGTCTATCAAAATCTAACACAAACAGGGATCATATTGCACACAAGAACAAGTCATTAACATTTATATTTCATTGTTTTAAAATGAATTAATTATAGTATTTTAACTTACATTAATTGACATAAGTAATTCCCTCATAAACTTAACAAAAGTTGCTAATTCATTTAGTACTGTTCCTTTAATCTAGCGCTTTATACAGGTTGGGATTAGGTGGTTTATTGAATAAGATCGCTATCTCCTATCGGGGACACTAATCCCTGTGGCACACTCCGACAACAACTTGATATCAGTTGGGCATCTCCTACCTTGTGAGTTATCTTCTTTTATTAGCAGTTTTAATTTACATGAACAGTCCATGTATATTCTACAGATGTCTCAATGATCTTAAAATTAGTGCGTCCCACCAGATGCAGTGGCATGGCGATTATTCTACCTGTGAGCTAAGGCATGGACAGAGATGGTACGTCTCCACAAGAGATCGGACCGCGGGATGATGTTTGTATGCGGTATGGTGTTGTTCCGTGGTGGGGATAAAAATGACCAAAATTCTACCTGCTATGCATGTGTTATGCATGATGTGTGTTACGTGTGGAAGGATAAATGAGCCCAGAAATTGTAACCTGTCTATTGAGTTGTTAGTTGGAGTGTTTTTCCTGTGGAGGATAAAATGACCCAAATTTACCTGGCTATGATTACCGGCTAGTATGATGTTTGTCTGGTGATAAAATGACAGAATTTACCTGCTATGATGTTTAGTATGGCGTTGCGGTGGAGGATTCTCAGTGACCGCTGCGTGGGACCCACCAGGTCCAGTATAAAGGCACACAACGTACACAGCAAAGCCAGAAAACTGAAGGCGATGATGGTTTTCATCAGACTCACGGCTTTATGGGTAACACAATTATCCATGGCTGAAAATAGAGTGTCATTAGTTCTCTCTGTTTCATTAGCCATCACACATGTAGTACACTTTTAATCAATGGTTCTTTAATCACCTTGCTTTCTGGCTGCTCTTTTTTTTATGAGTATTCCAAATTGTTTAAATTTGTCTGTTTTGCATGAAAAAGCATGTAATAGTGATCGATCTCTATATCCTATATCCCCCCTCCCCCCCCCTGAAAAAACAAGATTGGGATTAAGTGCTAAGGATGAGTAAGCATCTCCTGTTGATTGGTAACACCTGTGGTGCCCCTATAATCAGGGTTGGGCGGTTAAACCGCCCCCGTTTAACCAGGGTTTTAAACCAGTGGTTTTGTATAACCGCCCGGTCAATCTCCCAAAATGGTCAATAGTGGTCAAGATACTGTGTCAATTGAAATTAACGTGTACTTTTTCCCTAATTTAAATACATTTCATGCAAAATAAATATATATTTAATAAATTTATAGTCTTTTCAAAACATCAACTTTATTACAAAGATGTACATGTCGATATAATATAGATCAATAATGTTAGAAAATATTATATGAAATGTCATTATTAATTATACCCCAGTATAACTTCGTACCTTTTAAAGCTCTCATTTTCTAGCTGATATCCCCCTATAAGTTGGCTATAACCTTTTTAGTACTGATAGTACACACTTTGCAGGGCTGTATGTTTAAGATAAGTACATTTTTTGTTTTAATTGACTACTGTGACCAAACATATCTTCAGTACTATATACCAATGTACATGTATACTAGAGTTACAGGTAGATAGTTTCGACAATGAGAAAAAAATAAATTTCTCAGGTGTAAACAATGTGTTGTTGCAAAAGACAGCTAAGTGCTTATCAAGCAAGGGTTACTTAGGGACAGGTATATATAGGACAAGTGTTAACACATAACCCAGGGTCCAGGCATGCCAATTGGTGTGTTTATCTGTTAAAAAACATCACCCACACTTCATAATTAAGGCACCTGAAGAATACTTCTTCATAATAGACTTGATATGGAAATATAGGACTTTCAATTTTTATAGGAAAATATAGAATTAAATAGGCATGACCCTTTTTGCTAAGACAAAATGATAAACGGTTTATGATTTTTACAGCTGAGCATTTTGCCAACCAATTTAACAAAATCTTATTCATTATTTAATTTAATTTAGCATGTTAAGTGTTGTAAGCGCATGTTATAGAATTGACAAGTTTATTTATCATCAAAACAATTTTTTACATAAAATAACCAATATAATAGATAATGACCAAAAATAATTCAATGACCATAATCGACCAGTATTTGACCACTATTGACCAGTATTGACCAGTTTTAACCAGTATTGACCACTGGCCCGGTCAATACTAGTATTGACCGGCTTTTTTGCCAACCCTGCTATATATGGTAAAATGGAGTCATCTGTAGTCAAAATCATAAGTAAAAGAATGCATAACAACTGTATTGTAACATGTCAGAAAACACAATTAGCCTAATTGACCAGTTGCATCATTATAACAATCATGCAATCTATGAAATACTGACTTAAAACAAGACTACTGAAAACTCTGTAAATCATCTTACATGTATTTGTACAGTAGAATACATTGGTTTAGAATTGATCGTATGTAGAACATGCTCTCGCATATATATATCAAAAATGTGAGAGACATAAACACAATTGCTAGGTGATGATGAATATTTCTGCTGACTGTGGAATTTGGTGAAGGAGAATCTCTTAATCATTGTTTGTCATAAGTTCATTTTCTAATTTGCTACTGACATTCAAGTCTAATAAAATATTTTTAAATTATAAAACATTGAATTTTGAAAACTCTCTCATCATCACGACAGTAGAATTTAGATACTGAAGCTGAAATTTAATGCATGAGAAAACAAAGCAGTCACAACAGGACATCTGATTATAAAAACATTATAATTGGTTACTCCTCTCCTTCAGGGCCATAGAAGTAAAAGTTTTTGTTCCCCAAAATATTGCTCCCCATATTGCGTTAAGTCTATATGCCATATTTGGTAACAATTGGCCCATTAGATTCAATAATTTTCAAATTGTCATGCACTAACGACACACTACAAAGACATTGGCCACATCGCCTAACCTGAGCACTGCTTCACTAAGAAGAGCAGTAGTTTGGGATTTAGAATGTGCCACTGTGGACTAAATTTAAACCTCTGTCATTCTTCCAATACCCATCAAATACGATTAATGTCATTTTGTGTCAATTAGAACTTGGCTTGATACAGGGATAAAGAAAATATATGGTTTGAGGGTGAGGATCTCAATAGTTTACAAAAATATCAAACCACATTTTTAAAAGGGCGGCATCAGTCATGACCCCAAGGGCCCTCCCCAAAAACAATGTATGAACGAACTATCTCACACAAAGAATAAGAAAATATAAGTTTTAAAAAGAGTTTCCTATACATAACGTATTAAACTTTAATTCCCTATTGTGGCCGCACCCAACCCCCAGAGGGTGGGTGTGGATGAGTACTCCATATCAGGAAGCTTTCAGGTAAAGATCCCCCTATTGGGCCCCATCGTACCCGGGTAATCCCCGGGGGTCATGATTTGAAACAACATTAATCTCCACTATATCAGGAAGTTTTGCATATAAATTTCAGCCTTTTTGGACCAGTGGTTCTTGAGATGACACCACCTCTACATGTTATTATTTGCATTTTCATGATTATCTCCCCTTCATTTGAACAAACTTTGAATCCCCTTCACCAAAGGATGTTTGTACCAAGTTTGGTTGAATTTGGCCAGTGGTTCTGTAGAAGGAGATGAAAATGTGGAAAAGTTTACGACACGAGACAAGACAATGGATAAATTTGATCAGAAAAGTCTCACTTGAGCCTTCGGCTCAGGTGAGCTAAAAACAATTCCCATTAAATTCATGATAAAAATAAGAAATGATTCATTGCTTACTGCTGGATGGATTGATCTCCGTACTGGTACAGAATGTGGGTCTGAGTATTGCCAGTTGGACAGTTTGTTAAGTCATAAGTCCCCAAAAAATGTCCCGAATAGAAAAACTGATAAGCTCCTAAGTGATTCAGAGGAACACAGCTTCTCAATCGACACCCTCCGCCGTGTAGCGAAATCCATCGAGGTTCAGCGAGGGACGTGCACATAATCACTATGGAAACCATGCTGCACAGCGCAGACCAGAAGTTTTTCTCTTTGAGTTTCTGACGACTGATTCGATGTGAGGAGGAGCGATGTCGACTCCGAGTTCTACTCCTGTGCGAGTCTCTCCCACTACGACTCCGGTTAGATCTCGGCATGATTTCACACGGTGACCTCCTTTATTTAGAAAGGCAAAAAACCATCATTAATTTATTATCACCAATTCACCATACTATAAAAAGTGCACTAGCTAAGCAATACTTTTACTATATATGTACCAAAGAACAGAGATGGCTGTCAAATTTAGTGATGCTGCAGAACTGTTACAGTAGCTCTGAAAAAATATGCGAACAGATCAGAGAGCTCTCTGATCTGTCCCAATATTTTTTCAGAGAGCTATACAGTTCTGCAGCTAGCTTGCCTTTATTTCAGCAATTTGAATTTTAATGAAATAAGTCTAATGTCCATAACAAAAATATGTTTCAGAAAACCGGCAGCCTATGCCAAATTTTATAGAAATCTGGTACTGCTGGTTCAAGATCGATAAATAGATAATATTTGCAGACAATGATGGTCTTCAACTTAACTTTTGACGATATTGGATAGGGGTGGGACGATACACAAAGCTTACGATACGTATCTCGATACACGCGTTACGATACATGTATCTCAATACTATATACAAATTTTGAGCTTTACAAATATATAAGAAAAGGTTTGTTAATACTAAATAAGACCTAATTTTATGCTCATTCTAATAGCTGTGAAATTCATTTCGGAGTGGATCCACTCCGATTTGCTACATTGCGAGTATAGGGAAGGATTTCTAACTGTGATGAGGGTACCGAGTCACAGTTAGAATATTCTAACTACTTTATAGTCTAGAGACTAGGCCTAATAAAATATTTGGGATTTGTGAAATTGACAGTTAATTCTACATCGTTGTGTTTTAACGTACCCATTGACCTTTATAGGTCTATATAACTGTTAAATATAAACTTACAAGCTGCCAAGCTGCTAAACAACTGTGATTTAACATCAATTTCTACTTCGCTTAAAATTTCTTCCTGTTATGTTACTGTTGACATTGTGCAGTGGGTAAAATCGGTGGGAAGGGTAAATATAGTACCACCGCAGTGAACCGAAACTTCCGTATTATTAATCTCAATCTCTCATCAGAGGGCGTAATACGCTGCGCTACAACACGAAGTGAAGCGTAGCGGGAACGGGAACTCTAACCCTGGGTAGAGATTGACAAATTATCTGTATTTTGTCCTTGAAGCTGCATGTTACAAGTTTTCTGTTTCATACCAGAGAGAGAGAGAGAGAGAGAGAGAGAGAGAGAGAGAGAGAGAGAGAGATATTTACATAAAATATGTTCTTCAAAAGCATCTTTATGGTGAAGGTAGTCGGTAAATATTATAGCTCTTTAGAGCTAATGTTATTTGTATTGAATAAATATTATTTGATTTGAAGATAACGAACAGTGATCAATCTCATATATCAAAATTAAGAGATGAGCAAACACGGACCCTCGGACACACAAGATGATTCAGAAAATGAGCTGAGAAACGAGAATAGACTGAAGACTGAAGTTTAAACTTCAAATCCAGCTAACTTAAGAAATAATTTTCATAAACAAATGAAATTTTCAGTATATATGCTTACATTTGATTTCTTTTTAAAATCTTGCAGTGTTTTTAAACATCTGTGATATAGATCTTGGGATATATTTTATAAGTAATCAAAATTTTGACTTAATATCTTGTGCCTAGGAGTTCTACAAAACGAAGTAATCCGTGGTCAAAGTAAGACAACATTTGACCCATTGGCAGCTGTAAAGGTCTAATGTTTACACAAACCAACAATGATGGTGAGATCTATCTAATGAATTTCCACTTTGATAAAAAAAAAGAAAAAAAGAAAAAGAAAAAAAAAAAGATGTTCATTTTACAGCGTTGAATAATCAACATCAAGATAAACAATTTCCCACATATGTTATACTACAATTTTTACGCCATTTCGATTATTTCATGGTTCAGATTAATATATTTTTTGCAAAGGTATTTCGGTAATTTGTAACACCTAGGGTCAACTCTCGGCATTTGGTCCCACTCTATTTACCGCATTCCCTTTAAATATGGCGGCTGTAAAAGAAACCAAAACATCACAGTCACCGCATCTTATCGAAGAATTAGAAGCATCTTTTCAGGTAAACATAAAAAAGACTTAATTAATATATTTACGGTGTTACCGTTGACGAAGCGAAGCATGAAATGTCTTTGCATGTATCATTAATTATTGAAGGTTTTCCCCCTCATTTGATGTCATAGGTTTTTCAAAATCTTTATTCATTAAAATGTCCACATGATGAAATATATCTTCTCAAGGAATTCATTCACTGAATATAATAAATAATCTGGTTAAATTTGATAGTGAAAAAATTGTTATTTCCCATAGATAATTAATTATTATAACAAAAAAAGAGATCCAAATGATGCACTGATGTTAACCTATACTTCTGTTTTTGTGTCTGACATCTTTAAAAAGGTGCACTTTTTCTTTCGTAATTAACTTGATTAGATTAAACTATATTGGGAAAAAAAAAAAGAGACAATATTAAGTTTGACAATTAAATTCTTAGAATTCTAAGTAGGATAATCCTTAAGTAGGTAAGTTAAAATAGAGATATTTATTACCTAAAAACCTATGCGCTAAAGCAACAAAATATTGCACTAATTCGACGTCCAATGGCACTGTTCACGTCGACAATACACGTCACAACGTAACGTGGAAAGATAACGTCAACTGGCGTAAACAGTGCATTGTGACGTTACATCTAACGTCGATGTTTTTTTCAAAACAAACGATTAAAACAACAATAATACATCCGTTTGCAGCTTAAGACTACTAGATAAAATAAAATTAACCAAGAAATCATATTGCTAAAAGGAGCGCTTTTTAATACTGTCGTTATATTTTTTTTTATGGAACTCATGAACTCGTCATTTACTAAGTCGTTCATATAGATCTAAGCCTATTCCGTTATCTATTATTAGTAAAAACTGCAATATAAAAGAATTATTCATTGTTTTTGAACAAATTAGTATTTGTGGTCACAAATACTGCCAGAGTTACATATTTGTTACAATTTGGTTTACTCGAATAACCGATGAAGTAACTAACAGAAAACAGATGGCTGGCGCATTCATGTTCATGGGCACGAAAATTTCTTGAACGTTGTAGAGATGATTTTTTCTCTTGCTGAATTTGACTTTTTCTTACATACGTGTTACCTTTAAGACCTTGCTTGCTCGGTATTTTTATTAGATTATAGGTAAATTACACGGTTTATTCTCTTTAGAGAAGTACAGGCATAGCCTACATCCACTTCTCTTCGCAAAGGAAAACGTGTAATTTGTAAATGTCGGAATCAAAATATGAAGGTTTGCGAAGAGAAGTGGATGTAGGCTATGCCTGTCCACTTCTCTAAAGAAAATAGTACACAGGTTTGGGATTCCCCTCAAAACATGAAACAAAGAAGATCGCGGATCCTGCCAAAGGGACGTCTAACTTGCTCCCTGTCAGGCCTTTAAAAAAAGTAAACAATAGCCCTAGGGCCTAGTTAGCCTAGTATATTTTGATAAAATGTTTTTATAGCAAATCCTATGTTCAGGTCACTGTCACAGCACACTCGCACAGATCTATACCAATATCTGTAGGCGCGGTATATCATAGATAGATAGATAGATAGATATTTATTGGCACAAACACAATTACAATAATTGGCAAAGGCCCAACATGTCAAGAATGTATTATTCACAATACTGCATGTCCTCAGCAAAACATATTTAATATTGTTAAAAAAGTACATGTACATATTAAGTATGAATTATGTATAATAGTCCTCTTCCTGCAGAGCATTTCTAGATAAAATACACTTGTTGATGAATGAGTATGTTATTTTGAGCAATTTTGGGGATTTACTATTAAAACAGAGCTTTACTTTTTGAATATTAGATATATGTGATCTTTGAGAAAAATTTAACAAGTTTCTTTCAAAAATTTCATATGGCTGCATGCAGCATGGGTACCTGTGTACTACACATGGAAAAGCATAAATGATTAAATTTTTATGCTCAGGAGTTGGCAGTTTTAAGGTCTACAATGAAAAACAATGGCCACTGACTGACTGAGCTTCACGAGCAAAGCATCTGTCGTCATGCTCGCGAGGGTCTGTAGATTTCAATTGCTTGCTCCGAGAAAAACGTTACTAGTATTGACCGCTTTTTTGCCAACCCTCTGTACTTGTGCAAATTTTTTGTGAAGTAACACTAACAGATATTCAGAATTGCTTAAAAAACATTATTATTTACTTCAAAATTATCTAGTGTAGAATTAAAAAAAAAAAAATCAATTATTTGATGAATCAATATTACATATTATATGTTGCTTTGTGCCTTTCTTTGTAGAACTGTATAGATAGCTTAATATCTCAGGAGTATTTCAATGTGCAGGACTCAGATGAAATTAAAACAGGTAATAATGAAAGATTTATTTTTATGTGCCGAGTTTTGTCATGTAATTAGTCATAAGTGAAATGCTGATTAAATCATGTGACTTGGTGACCGTGTGAACCTGAGAAATGGTAAAACTACTAAGTTAGAATAGGATCATAGAATGGTCAACGTAGTGAACAATTTTCATTTTAAAAAGATAATTTTAAAACACTTTGTTTGATTTGGGGTGTCTGTCTGAGCATTAAGGCCAACAGGCCTCTAGTTACATCATTGTAGAGTTTAGATCAATTGGAGTAGCTCATATATTGAGCTGTGCAATAATACCGCTTTTCTGATATATTTCGATTTGTTATTAAGAAATATTGTATGGCGATACGTTTTTTCAATACCTGTATATTGGCAAAAATGCTCGGGCTTGTTTAGAATCGAGATTCCTCGCCTCAAATATTAACGTAACATGTCGCTGAAACATTTCTGTAATTGTTCAAAACACTAATACATAGTTTCTCTACTTCCAACAGAGCAACGTATTTAAGCAACCAAGGCTATATTATATCTGACTATATCCAAGAGCGCTCGTTTCTTATTATACCCCCCGCAACATGAGTATTGGGGGGGTATATAGAATCCTCTGTCTGTCCGTTCTGTCTTCTGTCTGTGCAGATAGTCGTCCGCGGCCATAAACTTTGTTTCTTGTGGTAGGACATACCATTATGGCACATGGGGTGTACGGTCACTATGAGACGAGGTGTGGTCCGTCTATGATTTGACTCCTGTATGACTATTGACTTATCAACCTACAAATGGTCAAAAATCTATCAGTTTTTATGTCCGGTTGCCATAACTTTTGTTCTTGCCATAGTAAGACAGCCCTTTTTTGGGCACATGAGATGATGTGTCATTACCTACTCTGTTTGTCTTGTCTGTCTGTGCAGATTCCGTAGTCCGAGCGCATAACTTTCTTTGTTCTTTTAGGTAGCATACATATGCTGGCACATGGGATGTATCAACTATGGAGACATGTGTCGGGTATATTGTGACACTTCTGTAGAGGTATCGACGTTGAGCCTGACCTCTAGAAGGTCAAATATATATAGTTTTGTTATGATGAATTGCTTAACGTAATTGTCTTTGTTCTTTGGAATGTAGGATACAGATACCATACTTGGATACGCGTGAAATATCTGATATCATATCCTGACGAGATTGATGTTTGGGTATAATTCGATGACCTTGTGTAAGCCGTTTGTAGCATATTGACCATCAATGTTAATATCCTTATTAGTTTTTTCAACATGGAATTTGTGACCGGCCATAACTTTTTGTTCTTGTTGCCATATGCATCTCTGTATTTGGCACATGGATGCATCACCATGAGACGATAGCCATGACTTGTTTTGTCTGTCCATCTGCGTGTGTTGTTCGTGTCTAGGCCATAACTTCTTGTTCTTTGACATATGCATACCAATCTAGCATATGGATGTAATCAATATGAGAGATGTTTGCATACATTCATGACCAGTATATGACCTTTGATCATATGATCTTGACTTTTGACCTCAAGGTCAAGGTATAAGTTCTCTAACATGGATTATATTTGCAGTGAGTGTATCACTATGAAAGATTGTCACTTACATTCATGATCTCTGTATAACCTTGATCTGATCTCAAGGTCAACTTATAGTTTTGTTGCCGGGCCATGTTCTTCTGCTTGTCAATGCTTCAGTGATCTTGGGTGGCGTGCGGGGGGTATTCTTTGTCGAGTTTTTACTCACAGTATTTCTAGTTTTTCATCTATTCTCAGACTGCATGAAAATCAATCTTAAAGTCAATTAGATAAGAGAAAAGATAGTTGATATTCTTATTTGAATTCATAATTTTGCAATACGTATCACAATACAGATAGTGTTTTAAAACTATTTAGGTTGGTTCAATTTCCTGTTTTATGAAAGAATGAAGGTTATAAAACTTATAGTCTTCTTTGCAAACCACGTCTTTGATGTGTATAGGATTTACTTGAAAAGGCTGGTTAGGCGCTGGTGACATTTTTTACTATTTTTCAGGAATGGAATTAAGCTTACAGAAGTTCCTGGAACTAGCAAGGAAAACTGAGGCATTCTTTCTGCAAAAACGTTTGATACTTTCAAAACAAAAGCCAGAGCAGTTTGTTAAAGATGTAAGTTTTAAACCTCTCTTGTCCTGAGATTTCCATATTGGTTTTGTTGTTCCAGTTATCTGACTAAGATATTACTGTAGGGTAATTCTTTGAAAATTTTCTGAAGAGCTACTATAAAATGAACACTGTCAGATGTAGTGCAGTTTTAATTCTTTTAATACCATATGATAATCTGTGTTGCCATGATTGATGAAAATTGGAGATTTTTTCTCATGTAGTAATGACCTTTGTGTCTCTTTATGCTTATGTTGCACATTTTACCTATGTTTCTCTGTATATTAAGGTAAAACTCTTGTACCTTTGCAGGAAACAGATGACTTACGAGTAGAACTAGAAAGAAAGGATGTTATGATTAAAAAACACCAGGAAAGATTACAAAAATGGCAGGCATTGTTAAATTCTGTAAACAAAGGATCATTTTATAACTCCCAAACACAGCAGCAGTTGTCTGGCCCCTCTGGTGCTCAGCAATACCCCTCCCACTCTGTCCCCTCGGGAACGTTCACAGGAAGTGGGGGAATGCCGGGACAGACCCACATGGGGCTGTCGTCTTCCTCGATGTCTGGGGGTCAGTATTCGCAGCCCGTACAACAG
>CAJDSM010036928.1:22527-36336 GCA_903981925.1 Ostrea lurida
TTGTCAACATCAGTCTAAAAACCAATGAACACTGTCTGTCAACATCAGCCTAAACATCAATGAACATTGTCTGTCCACATAAGCCTAGACATCAATAGACACTGTCAACATCAGCCTAAATATCAATGAACACTGTCTGTCAACATCAGCCTAAACATCAATGAACACTGTCAACATCAGCCTAAACACCAATGAACACTGTCTGTCAACATCAGGCTAAACATCAATGAACATTGTCAACATCAGCCTAAACATTGTCAACATCAGCCTAAACATCAATGAACACTGTCAACATCAGCCTAAACACCAATGAACACTGTCTACATCAGCCTCATTATCAATGAACACTGCTTTGTCTAAATCATCGTAACCATTAAAGGAATTCTGCTTTGTCTATGTCACTGACCTTTGTTTACGTCATTGTCTATCTCATTGTCCTTTAAAATGCTATCGTTCTATTAACAGTGTTTCACTCCGTTCGATTGAGAGGGCAAATTTTTGGGTGAGGCTTCTCAAAGATTGGAATGAAGCAAACTCTGCGACGAATGGCATAGCGTGTCCAACTTACTTTTATTGAAATCGGTTAGTGAAGTTTGTCTGCTCAATTAAGTGAAGTGACATGTTGTTATTGGAAGGTAGTATTTGGTACGCTTACATTATCCATGGAGCGACACGATTTGTATGGACAAAGGTTCTACGGGTTCCCTAACAAAGTTACAGCAGAGAGGAACTATTTACAAAGAAATATGAAAGTACTTTTCTTGTGTCATTACAAGAGTTTTAACATGTGCCATGCATTTTTTAAATACGTTGATTTAATTAGTCGTTGTTGAAAAGGTATGTATACGATATATTATAACAATATTGCTGCTGACAGCCATGGGCCAAGACAAGTTAAGTATTTCCATTCAACACAGCTATTGAAATAATAAAAGACTGGTCTAAGGCAGTGAATAAAGATTACTCAAGAATTGATAAAGCTAGAATTTTCCTAATGCCACTAATATCATACTGGATCTTACCATTGACCTTGTCCTTGATTCAAAGTTATAAAACACCGTCTTGCTAAAATGTAAAGGCAAAGATAACGAACAGGGTGATCATTCGTAAGTCCCAAATTAGAATACAAAATCAAGAGATTGGGCAAACACTGAGCCCTGGACACTCAGAGTGGGATCAGTGCCTAGATATAACATCCCTGTTGACCACACACCCGCCGTGAGCACAATAGTTTATTCAGGTAAACGAGCAATCCGCAGTCGAAATCAATGCGTCTGAGAAAATGCGCTTAAACAATGGCCGATGAAGAACACGATCAGACAGCATTTGACTCAATGGGTAGGTCATAATGAAAAGCTAAATTGTTATAACGACCATAAAATCGAAAGATTCTGCTTTAAAAGTGACTGTTCGCAAACCCCTGTAACAAACACTTGTGGTTGGTAAGCGTAGCCTGCCTCCATTGCAAAAACTGATATACGCAGAACAAGCTCTTGCGTATCGAATAAGTGAGAGACATACAACACCATAATGCAGGTAGAGAATATTGCTACCATGAAATTATGGTGAAGTTGACGATTGAAGCAAGTTGAAAATCGGTCGCCGTTTTGTCATAAAGTTGAGTATGTTAGTTTCCGTTTATGTCAATGTTCAATTATAATATCCAAGTACGAACCAAGACATGGAAGACTCCTGTGGGCGTCCTTTAGTTCTGAGTTCGTTGGGATATATTGAATCGAGCATTATGAATGAAGAATCTTGTACTTATTGATAGATCAGAAACGTCGGTCAATATTATCAAATTGTCGAATTAAAGGCAACGCTAGAGATTTCTGCTTCGCATGTAAAAGTCTTTGAAATGAATTTGCTCTGTTAGAAATATAAAAATAGGTCAGCTAATAAAGAGCACAATTCGTGCCTATGGTAATTCCAACAGACTGTTGGAAGACTGGATTGCAAAAACTACAAAGATATTTTGTCAATGACGAAACTCCGCGTTTGCTTTTAATATCAACTTCAGAGTACGTGATCACTAATAAGATATTCCTTTTCCTTGTTTTGTTATAAAGAAGCAAACTGTCGTATAATGTTACAAAATCTTGTCTTTAATTTATCGTGCGGCGGAATATGGTCGTGTAAAGTGTTGAAAAGTCATATGTTTTGATGTTGTTGCATAAGCATAAACTTTTCATTAATATCAACCCATCGCGATCTTTTTTTTTCTTTTTTTTTGGCCGTGGCCAAATTTTGGTGCAGGGTAAGCCGTCTATTTTGTTAGCTGAATATAAGCAACCCCACAAGACACAGGGGGTGTGACAGAAAGATTTTTACATTCCGCAAAACATTTGGTGGGATGATAAAAGTCACGAAGTAGCTTTCAAATATATATAATCAATTTTCACTTAATTCTAGGCGTGATACCATACACAGATTATTTCAGATGGTCAACTTCTAAGAGTATTTTCTTTTAAATAACTATTATTTTTCATTACATCTATCAAACTTTTTCTTTCTTCATCTTATATTCAAGAAAGTCTCTATCCCAAAAATACTTCGGAAAAAAATAATTTACACACGTCTTTTAAATTAACTGTACGCCATCCAATGGCAACATCATGAGCTCACGCGAGCTGAGCTTAAAATGAACAATAAAATAGAAGCAAGTAAAAACTGAATAATTTTCTTTGAATCAAACATTAAATTTTGGTGGACCTCCCAATACCTTGTCGCCCTCTGACACATCACATATTTTCTGGCCGTTGGTGGGGTTGATGGTCGGAAATGTTTTTCCGCTGATGGAATCTACGAACTCGTTGTTTATGAAGAGCTGAAATGATTACAAGAAAAACTTGTCAGGCGTGTTTCTCATTTACATGAACATAAGAATAAAAAAGACAAAACACGGAAAATATATATTTATCACTCTCGTCAAAAGTTTTTTCACACATTCATTGTCAAGGCAATCTCCAATTTTCCGTTTCCTTGATAAAAATGGCTAGTTGCTAAAGACGACACTCAGGTGAACATTTTGTATATAATCTGCCTTTGTCACAGTTTGCTGAGGTAAACACCCACTTCCCCAACATTTTAGAAGGTTTTTTTTTTTAGGATCCCAAGATCGTAAATTGTTTTCCTATCTTGTTCTGTTTGCAACTTTATCAATGATCGTGAATTCTGAACAGTAAACTCTGTGATTGACAGGTCAATGTCACTCAGAAGGTTCACACCAGTCAGCTACCATAGAATACACACTTTTTCCAATTTATTTCACCAGAATCATGATTATGTGACAATTCTTGATAAGATGAGGTTTTTATTTAAGCAATGAATCATTGAACATTGTCTCATAACCGCAACAGTATAAATGCACATAGAATTTTTCATAAAGCACGTTAGCTGTTAGTTGCACACACTGTGGTTATGAGACTACATCTTTCAAAAAATAATTGCTTACATTTACCTGGTACATTATTAAAACCTTTTCTAATGTGTGCATTTTTAATCATATTTTAATTTCCCCGCCTAATTCTTTGTGTAAGTATCGAACAGCCATGGAATAGCATATGTGATGTCATATTGTAAAAGAATATCAAACAATAAATAATCAAACCAGTCGATAAAAAATGGCCATGGATATTAAAATGCACTGCTTTTGTTTATTTGAAAAAAAATTATATTTCGCAAAGTTCGGCATCAAATAGCACTAACTGTGCCTCCTTCGATCTTGAACAACTTACTTTCGGTAAGCTATGGAATCGCCTCTATTAAAGGCCCATTCTCTTAAACACTTGAATAAGAATTTTACGGTAACTGTCCCAAGAACATGACGTGATTTGTATAACCTCGAAGGTACGGTGCCATAAAAGCTCAATTTAATTAAAATTTCTTCATTTGACCTTTCAGGAGGCGAAATCATGACACTTTTTCTGGGATTCTGTCTAGAAACTAATCACCCCATTCCTCACCGAGTACAAGACTACCGCATGGTGTGGATTCGTTAAATGCAGTCCTATAGAAGATTTGACCTTGACGTTATCTTACATATATCTTAGATATTGACATTTAGTCATCAAACATGAAGTACTACATGTGTATTATCTATGCTGTGTGTACTAATAATCCAGAACTTGTGTTTAGTGATCAATATAAACCACCGGTACTGTAAAAAAAAATGGTCCCGGTTTCAGGGGCATGGATTCCTACAATCGGCAATCCTCGGCTAATTCCGCTACGTCAGTGTGCGAGGTTCCGAGTCACGCGAGGAGTTTCAAGTGGGATTCCTTATGGAAAAACTTGAAATTCAACAACTCGACCATTTCGTAACATCCATCGTTCTCCAAATAATAGATGAGTTGATTATAATCGCACTATTACCCAGTAAAAAATTTTTTATCCTCACAGAAAATCTACCATTGCCTGGCTTTGATAGTAAAATACATTTATCATAGAACTGATAATTCCGGGCCTTACTATTAGCCGGAATCCAACAGAAAGTAGACCGTATGTTCACCTTCGTTTGCCCTTCCTGGCAAATATTAGATAATCATTGACATTTTGGGGTCAAATGACATGTTTTAGCCATCGGAGATGTACAATCTATATATTTGACTGAAACAGTAAAGACCCCTTGGGGATCTGGGTTAGAGTAGATCCCCATAACCCATTGCTTGTCGTAAGAGGCAACTAAATGAGACGGTCCTTCGGATGAGACTGCAAAAACCGAGGCCCAGTGTCACAGCAAGTGTGGCACGATAAAGATCCTTCCCTGCTCAAAGGCCATGAACACCAACATACTATTAGGCCTAAATTTTGCAGCCCTTCACCGGCAACATTGGTGACGTCTCCATATGAGTGAAATATTCTTGAGTGGGACGTAAAACAATAAATAATCAATCAACCGGCTATTATAGTCTACAAAACGATACCTATTATACACCTATTTTATTTTCAACATCGGGCAAATTACGATAATTTTGGATTTCCAAATTGACCTTCGAAATTTGAATTCCCTTTACCCAAGGATGACTTATACTAATATAAGTTTGGTTAAAATTGGCCTAGTGATTCTGGAGATGTTGAAAATTGAATAGTTTATAATCGGACAGACAAACAAATGAAGAAATAGACGAATGTGATCAGATAAACTCACTTAAGCCTTCGGCTCAGGTGAGATGAAAAATTATTGGCCTAGGTCGGTGATGGGCAATTCAACATGCTATGGCATTTCTGATTTCTTGAAGTTTTCCACCATCAAAGTACATGTGTAAGTTCTATATGTCTAACTCTAAATCCTATTGCACAAGTAGCTATCAAATAACAGAAAGGACAAGTGTTGATGGTTTTTCTCAGGACCGCAACCAAGAATTTCCATTGGGGGTGCTCAAGACTAAGCGCCGCTTTAGTCCCTAAGCTAGTCTGAGAATAGTCCCGAGAGATTTTAGTATTTTCATTGGGTTTGAGTGTCGAATTAGGCCTCCAGTGGGTCCTGGTAGGGGTTTAGAGGGCGGAGCCCTGGAAGCTGAGAGGTTTTAGTATTTCAATTTTGAAATGGGGGGGGGGGGGTGTACATGCACCCAGTGCACCCCCATCCCCCGGTTACGGCCTTGGTTCTTTACATTCAACATGTAGTTGTTTCATATCTGGGTCATTTTCAAAAAATGTCTTTATTTCGGATATGATATACTAAAAAATGATGCGCTTATAAAGTATTTTTTCATCTTTATTTGATTATCTAATCAAATACTGCAATAACAACAAAAATGCAAAAAACAAATTGTTCCGTTTCGTAGATTATCAAGGGTTATCATGCTAAAGCTGAAAAAATATGTCCTCGGTGTTACTTTAATAAAATTGAATATTATTTTATATCAAAGAAGATAATATATTCATTTCATGACATAATTACGCGTGCTGCGTTTTACAAAAGGCTTTATGTTGTAAAAACATAATATATGCTTTTTTTCGTTCTAAGTGACTCTCTTTCAAAATTTGCAAAATTGAACATGACATTGTTCTATTTTTTAATACACAAAGACATAACACAATGACATGGTTCACAACTATGTTGAAAAATAGTAATTTGCAGTTATTTACCAAAAGTCGAGATCATTAGTGATCCAATAATGCTATTATTTTTCAATATTTTTTTGACAAGTAACAGGAGGGACAGCACTGTAACAGCAGAGACAAAACTGTAAACAGGAAGGACTAATCTTTTTTAATGTTTCCGGGTTATTTTTTTTTTTTTAATTCTATACTTATTGATAATAATATTTTTATAGCACACATAGATTATATAAGAGCATTTAGATTTAACAAGAAAAACTACAAAAAAACCTACATAGATAAATATAGAGCATCTAGATTTTAAAAAAAACCAAAAACTCCAAATGTCCTTAATGTTACCATTACATCCGTGCTGTTACCAAAAGCTGCAAAATTTTTTTTTAAAAGACTTTTTGAATATCGATCAACCTATATTGCAAATTATTTTATAACTATGCAACATATTATACTCAATTACGATCTCATCTGTATTGAAAATATTGAAATATTCAGTTGGATAAAATCGATTAATGTACACTTTTTGTACTTCATGTTACTCTTATTGTCCGTTGTGTTACTTAAATAAAAAGAGTGACTTTAATATATGCTTACTGATTTATACAAAACTGTAAATTGATTCAATATACTTACATAAGTCTTAGAAAAGTTTGGATCACAATAGTCATGAATATTATTCTATAAATAATAAATAACGGCATTGTTTGTCTTTAATGTCCATGGTGTTACAGTTTATAAAAAGTAACACGGCGGACAGTAACATAACGGACATACGCAACATTATTTGGCAGAAATAATCGTGGCGTCTTGTTAAGGACACGCCAATTCATTCCAACAAAATTACCCTGTAAAAACATTTAGATATCCAATTTAGGTAGACTATCATCATATTGGTATAGTTTTATTTCATTGGTAACATTAAGGACAACATCAGAAAATACGGAAGTGTTATAATTACATATCTTTGTTGAAATTTTCTTTTCTTTTCACCTTCAGATCTTTCCCCTCGCTATACTTTCATTTTCCATGAATAATATATTCAGATGACGTCAGCTATGAGGTGCGCAAAGAGATATATTGATTCATTATAAAGGTTTCTTTTTTGGTAACACGAAGGACATATTTTCAAGTACACGATTAGATTACCTGAAAAAAGTAACATTTATAGACAATGTACAATGTTGTTGAATGCTGTCAACACCCTTTATTTCATATTTTTCAAAAATATAGTTTATCATAATGATATGATTTTTTTTTCTTGCATATTTCGACTTAATGTAATGAAATAACATTTGGGACATGCATATATTTGACCAAATCGCATATGAATTGTCAAAATTTAATTCTTACAAATCGTTGTAATATGTTTTCCATTATGTCAAGGTTAGTAAATGAAATATCACATTCAACAAATCTTTTAAAAACGTTAAAAATATAGTTATTTAATAAATAAATGCGATGACCACAAAATTTAGACATTTTTTGAAATCGACCCATCTATGCTTGTGTTATTTGATTGTATGTATGCAAAATGTTACTTTCACGAGTATCATTACTTTCATTTTCACTCAAAAATAAGACCAAGAACCATTAATTCTATTTCGTTGACAACAAATCTCTCTCTCTCTCTCTCTCTCTCTCTCTCTCTCTCTCTCTCTCTCTCTCTCTCTCTCTCTCTCTCTCTCTCTCTGTGTGTGTGTGTGTGTGTTTAAATCTGATGTGTTCAATTTTTAGTGTCGGTCACGTTGTGACCTACTTATTCTAAATTTACACACCAAGGCGAAACTCATTTCATACAAATTACCATTCTCTGCTGCAGCATTTCATTTGCTGAAAACATTATTTTGGAACCATTTCAACAAAATATGACATAATATCTTACCTTTGTATATTTCACTTCAGGATTACGTATAGGTTGTGGAAACTGGTCCATATTGACAGTGCTTGTTTAGCGATACCTCACCAGTACACTTGGGAAGACAGCTCTATCTCTCTAGGACGGTTCAATTCAGGCTACTGACAAGTGTATGGCCGACCAGACAGATCAATAAATGATATTATAGGGATTGACAAAAAAAAAAACACTCTTCCATATGTCGCATGATAAATAAAGTTCGGATTGGTTTCTCGTGTCACGTGATCTCGTATGGTATCAACTCTTCATACTGGCATGATTTATTTTTTAATTTATATTACTTTTTTCCATTTCTGTCGTATCCTGTATTCATAACCCCAATTCTTGAGGACATGTCTATCATTACAATTTGTAAAGAGATCATAGGCAACTTCATGAATCATGTCTAGAAATTTTACATTTAGCTTCGGCCGGTTCTAGCAATTAATATTCACCTTGCAATTGGTGATACTGCCGTTTGCCTCAATTAAGTGATTTACCTGTTTACTAATTCCCAATCATTCTGTTAGTTTTGCATTGCTTGCAGTCTAAGTATGATAATCCCAAAACAAGGCAACGCAAGCGTAGCATCCCCTCGCAACACAAAATTTTGAAACGATAGTCAATATAGTGACCTTTACCTTGAAAATAATAGGGTTCACCCTATCTCCATGGGCAACATTTGTGAAAGGTCAGATGATTCTCTGATGAATACTGTGTCTTCTATCTTGTTCACAAGATATTGAGGCAGTCAATAGTGACCTTGGCCTCGAAAATCAATAGAGAAAATTCCATTCTCCATGGGCAACATTGATGGAAGGTTTGATGATTCTCTGATGAATGCTGTTTCTTCTATCTTGTTCACAAGGAATTTTGGCAATAGTCAATAGTGACCTTGACCAAATCCAACCTCACTACTTCCAGATGAATTTGACCTTGTGAGTTATATATAACGCTAAGGACGGGTCAATGTACTATCTAGTATATCAGCCTCTTTGCTAGATAGTTGTAGAGATATCTGACGTATTCAACAAAGTTCACCGGACAACTATATGACATATAAACTACCGTCCGGGTTAGAATAGGTCCCCAGCATCCCCTTGCGTGTCGTAAGAGGCGACTGAATGGGGCGGTCATTCGGATGAGACCGGAAAAACCGAGGTCCCGTGTCACAGCAGGTGTGGCACGAAAAAGATCCCTCCCTGCTCAAAGGCCCCGAGTGCCGAGCATAGGCCTAAATTTTGCAGCCCTTCACCGGCAATAGTGACGTCTCCATATGAGTGAAATATTCTCGAGTGGGACGTAAAACAATAAATAATCAATCAATCAACTAATGTTGGTGCGTGCCAGACGTAGTTGCATTTAATTTTGAAGATGAGTCTTGGTCGTACGTGTTTACGACTACTGTAATTTGTAACTTCATCGAAAGGACCCGTATAGTGTTCGTTCGCCTCGATGTAGATTGGATTTGATTGATCCTAATATCAACTTCAAGAAAAATTCTGTCTAGTCCTATACTTGTAGTGGCAAAACGGCTACCTTATTTTAACTTTGGCCTTGATTTCTATTACACAAACGAGATACCGTATTGAGGTAGTCTTATCGTATTTCTCATTTTATATACTCTTATCTATACAACACTTGTATAATATTGCATGCATGTGCAGTAAACAAGAAGGCTATTGACATAAGCGTCGAAGTAGGCCGCAGACAGTCACATTTTACAGATTAAAAAATCATGAATGTGCAGTTTAAGGTCATACGCAGCGTTCGTTATCTGTATATATTTTTATAGAACTATTCTTAATATAAAATCATAATGCCCTTAGATATTCTTTGAGAAAAAATCTGACCATATTTCCGTGTTTTGGAAAAGATAACAGTTGATGAAGATTGTAATTTGCACAATTATTCATACTTGAATTCTGAGTTACATGTTCCTCTCTTTGGAGAAAGCAAATGCAATGCAACTGTACATATTTATACAACAAAAACACTGTAGTTGTTGTATGATTATCTTTTCATCATCATCATCAAATAATTTCTGAGGGATTGAATTTCTGTAACTCTTATTATTATCATTGGAAATCTTCAATTTTGGAGATAGAAAAAAAATGTGAAATGTACATTGCGTATGCCCTTAATATTCAAACCACGTATGCAACGCATTCATACGTGTACAAATATCATTTCTCTGCTAGTACTGTAACCTTGTGAAACTAATAATGTATTTTATGGCAGTTTCTCTTAGTATACCTTGGCTTCAAAATCCCACAGCTGATTTTATTGCTAATAACTTAATAAGTATTTTTTAAGTACATGTGTGGTATCCCAGCATACAAAATGACCGCAGATTTCCATGCCTTGTACCCGGCACTTAATATCATCCTTTGGTCATTTGGTGCTTTATATATACCTCATTGTTACTAACAACGCTGTCAGATGCCTGCCCTCAGCTTATGTTACAGCTAGGCGTAACAAGGATTCAAACAAAATGCTTTCTAGTTAAAAAAAAAAACATCATAAAAACAAAACAACAACCCCCAAGGCGAGGTCAGACTATTACAAGTAAAGGCAAAGATAACGAACAGTGATCAATCTCGTAAGTCCTAAATAAAATACAAAAACAAGAGTTGGGCAATCACGGACCTCTGGACGCACCAGAGGTGGGATCAGGTGTCTAGGAGGAGTAAGCACCCCCTGTTGACCGGTCACACCCGCCGTGAGCCCATCGTCTTGATCAGGTAAACGGAACAATCCGTAGTCAAATCAACAACAACCTTAAGCGAGGTCAGGCTACCGAATGACTATACGTGATCACTTACATCTCAACCTTTATTGGAAATCATCGATATCCCGCCTTTCCTACTGATTTTTTCAGGACTTCATGCTCTGTAGGTTTTTTTTTTCTTTTTTCGGTCTCTCTAAACATTGGGGAAATAGCTGGAAACAATATTAAAGCTGTTCGTAAAAACCGGTTGCGGCAGTCAGTGGTAGAGCGTTTGCTATGTAACAGGAAGGCTGTGAGTTCTCGCCTTGCTCGTAGTGGAGAATCGCGTACGGGTCTTTCTTAAAGACAGGCGTTGGCACGTTAAAGGGTCCCGAGCACTATAAGCATTGGTCTAAATTTCTGGTACTTCACCTACAGCTGGTGAAATCTCAATTTGAGTGAAAGACTCTCAGCCTTGTAACAACCACTTCAGTAGGGAATTCATTGAAATGAAAATCCCGCTCTGTAAACCTCAGCAATCTATGTTGTACAACAATGCATATATACAGACAAACCTAGAAACCCGTTCTATGCCCTTATTTAGAGCACAAATCTTTTGAACCCTTGTCTTAATTCATGTAGAGATCTATAAGTATTTTTTACACACCATTACTTGTCTTGATCTTTGACTGAAGATACCATATTTTTGATGCAGAAATTTTTAATTGTTGTTGTCACTCAGCAACTATTCTACATTATTTTGTATTTGTCTCGTAGCATTGTATAATCCCATTTTATCGTTTTAATGTGGGACTATTATGGCTCGAATGTTACCCTAAATAAACAGGTTTTTTTTACGCCTATGATAAAATGAAAAACAAAATTGTTATCCGGAGATATTATGCCCACGAGAACGAAGATCGGTGCAGGGGGGGGGGGGTCTGTTCGGAGGTGGATGCAACCAACCTGTTCAGGATGATGCGTGCAAGAATTATCCGGCTATTGAGAGCAGTGAAATGTCCCTGTTAGTGTAGTTCCCGCAGCCAGTCGAGAGCCCTTGTTCTGGTACAGGTCGACATCCCAGACGCCCTGTGACATTTTTTCTTCGTCCTAGATGCTGGCAAGAACTTCATAGGGAACCTGCAGTAAATCTTTATCGACCACCTTGTACAGTTCGGCGGGAATTCCACCCAAGCTAGACGTCCACTTGGTTGCTTTCTCAGTATCTACGATCATCTTATTCGGCTCAAATTGGGTGCCGAGTTCTCTGGTCGAGTGCAGACTGCATAACTGATGAGGGGCGATTAAGCAGCTGACTGAAGTGCTCTTTCCAATGGTTGGGGATCCTACCAGCCTTGTCCATGGTTAGGTAGCGCCATCTGTTGACAACAACGGTGCGGTGCCGGTTTTCAAAAGGACTTGATGAAGCTGAAGAACTGCTTTGTGTTGTTGATTTCAGTGGCGCGCTGCACTTCCTTTGCCCTTTTCTATCACCACTGGTCTTGCATCCTCCTGATCTTGCGTTATGCCTGGGTCTGAAAGGACTTGAATCTATCCTTCTTTAATTAGAGCAGAACCTGGATCATTAAGCTGTTTGGTCTGACAATCAGCTACGGGAAGACCGAGGCTCTCCTTCAGCCGGCACCGATGAGAACCCTACAGCCGTCATGTATTACCATCGACGACACTCAACTGAAAAACGTGGACGGTATATTAATAAAAGCACCATCTCTAGATGGTTCTTAGACTAGAAAATCACAGCCCGGATTCAAAAAGCCAGTCAAGCAATGGGAAGACTGTTCCAAAGTACTGCAGCAAAAAGAAATTAGCAGTTGTGGTCTCCTCGCTGCTGTACATGTTTGAGATGTGGATCCTCTATCATAAAGACATGCGCTCTCTCCGCCGTATCATGCAGCTCCGCTGGCAGAACAGAGGTGCATGTACTCGACAGGGCGAACTCCACAAGCATTGAGGCAAAGGTGCTTCATCCATAGCTATGCTGGACTGGCCACCTAATCTGCATGGATCCCAGACAGCTGTTCTATAATGAGTTGTCGACGGGCAGCCGCAATTGGGGGGAAATGTACAGGGACATTGTAAAGGCGTACTGAGAGTGGTCCGAGCTTCCGGCTGGACAGCCTTAATCAAAGGACTTTTGTCCACGTCTCACCGCTGCTCGCCATCACCAAGCTGCCGCCAATCATGCTCCGAGGACCGGTGTTCCATTGGCAATAGTTAGGAGAACTCGTACCAAGCAAAACTCGTACCCAGAATTTTGGGTACGAGTTCACCTGGTAAAGTCGTACTACTTTGTTTTATACATTCTAACAGGGACTTGTTTTGGTATTTAATAAAACAATACGAGAAACCTGGCCGACATCTGCTTCATATCGGATTGAAACTGCATGATGTAACGAAGCTGTGTTATATAATTCTAAAGTAATTTCAGTATAACTACCTCCCTCTAACGTGAATTCAGGGGGAATTACACCACGCTTTACCTCCTGTTCTCCCCGCACGTGACATATACATGCATACTTTAATGATAAATATTAATGATAACGAGTATTGGGTCTTTCCTGACTAATCACATTTTTTACATTGTTTACTTTCCCGTCAATGTTACATGTATGGAGCTGGTTAGTAAAAAATAATTACAAAACTCGTTAGGTATTACAATGGGTAATGATGCCGTCTAATAAATCAAATATAATGCACAGAAATACAATTCTTACTTTGTAAACGTTATATAAATAGATATCAAAAATGAATACATTTGTATCTCATTATTTTCAGTTTTCAATGCAAACCCCATGAATCTATTCTCACAACGTCATTGGTGGGACGGCCACGAGTGGACTCGGGACCCCTGACGTCTGTAAGGGTGGGACGGCCACAGTGATCGGAGACCGCCTAAGTTGTGAGGGTGGGATGGCCACGAGTGAACTCAGGACCCTTGAAGTTGTGAGGGTGGCGCGAATCGTGCAGATGAGAGTTTGGACCTGGTGTATATGTCCAAAAGCTGGTTATGCAAAGCTTTATATACCTCTCCTTTCTATCTATACAGTGGTTTTTGTTGTTGGTAAAATGACTACCTATAGATCTAGATAGAGCCATAGGGGCTTGTCTTCCGGATTGTGTA
>CAJDSM010036933.1:1072-12506 GCA_903981925.1 Ostrea lurida
CAGACAGGTCTGACGAATTGACTTGCGCAATTCGTAGGAAATCGTAGTAGAAATCGTACCAGAGGCTTACGGATTGATCTTAGCTAGGATCCTTTCAAAACTCAGGCCTCTGGTAGGTCTCTTAAAACATCGTTACTCCCAATAATCATTTTAGTTAGGTCTACAGGCATGTTCTGATTTATGTTTCTCTTGTATGTAGTTTGATCACAAGTATTTGTTTTTCAATAAGAAAAGAATCAGTTCAAATGTCATTTATTTAAATATTTCATATTTAGACATCAATAATTCAAGAAAATATGGTTTCTATGTATTCTGACGATTATACCATCAACTGAAACCCAATTCCTTTTCACTAACAGTCATCCCGTTTTATTGATTTTTAAGATTGGCTGTGTAGGTATTGGTCTCAGTCTGTTTGTTGCTCTGTCTGTGATAAACAAAATATCAGTAAAACTAATTATGCTTCCCGAGTTGCATCGAACCGATGAACTAATTCACACGACGAATGACTCGCACAATAATCAACCGCTGTTAAAACATTGTTTTAGATAAGGTAATCAACGAGTCACGTTTACTTTTATAAAATAACCGTGAGTGACCTTCGTCTGAAAGTAATGTAGCGGACAGTATATAGGGAACTTATACTGTCTCGCTAGTGGGCTAACTTTTCTGGGGATGTGGTAGAGTCTCTTTCTTGATTGAATTGAACATATTTTTTATGTTATAATGCATACAACAAAAGGATCGGGCACAAGCTCTGAAAAACTTAGAACACCAACTCTCTCTTGATGGGACATAATTGTCCATGTAAAGACATGGTTTCGTCCGGGGACGACGGTGGATATTGTCAGGAACGGTGGGTGCCGTTGCTGAACATGTGCTTGAACATTCAGAGAGAACCCATGCTAAGCTTCGGGGCGAAGTTTCCCTGAGTAGGGGGAAGTGTAACAGACAGTATAAAGGGAACTTATTAGTGAGCTAGCTTTTCTGGGTACATGGTAGAGACTCTCTCTTGATCACGCAAGTTAAGCAACGGCTAGCGTGGTCAACACTTGGATGGGTGCCCGCTACACGTTATAGTAATTTGCCCGTTATTTACTTGATGGATATATGTTCAATACCTCTTCGAACTCTGTTGTTCACTTCGTACAAGACACATTTTCTGAGTGGCCTTGGCCTTTGCAAAATCAGCTTGAGTGACCTTTGTCTAAAAACAATTTGCCTGTTATATATTGTGTTATATTGCCTATTACACATTGTGTTACATATTATCAATACCTGTTCAAAAACTGTTGAAATGAGGATCTTTTCCCTTGTATATCGTAATACATGTACATGTCCTGTGTGACCCTAGAATTTCCAAAATTGTCTTTGTCAAACAGTACCTTTCGCAAGGACTAACAATTATATGATAAATGGTTTATAACATATGATCTCGTACTTTTGGACGAACAGACACGTACTACATGTAGATTATACAGTTCTTTAATGTAAAGTAGATTGCTTGTCACATCGTCTCTGTGGTGATTTTAGGCGCGGGATATGCAAGTAGGTTGTATAATTGTCACTTGGTGGAAATACTATGGCATGTAAAACCGCCGAAAATTAACACACATGATTGGGAACATTGTCAACTATTACATTACTTATAGCTTAGGTGACCAGGGTCCTGTTCTTGAGAAGAATGTTAAATTTTCCCCAGCATATTCCCATTTAAAATTTTCTTTCCCGTATCTTCCCGCGGTAGTATTTGAGCAAACGTGACACTTCACTGTCAGATGAGGCTTGCACATTGATACGACTGACAAATGTGATGACTTTAACTTTGCTGTCGTCAACTTTCCCTTTCTAAGTAATATACCACTATCACCTGCATATCATATCTCCCAGTTGATTCGATACGCAAGAGCATGCCATGCGTATGAGGACTTTTTACAACGAGGCCAACTACCGACAAAAAAGTTGAAGTTGCTGGGTTATAACGAATCTCGTTTAAAGTCGTCATTTCGCAAATTCTACGATCGCTATAAAATGACCTTGTTTGCGATTACAAATTATCACTGGGTCATATGTTGACTGATTTGTTAGACTGTCATTTTCCTACTGGACTTGACGATGGGCAACTCCGTTTACTTTATTTCGACTAAGGGCTCACGGTGGGTGTGACCAGTCAGTAGAGTGTGTTTACTCCTCCATGACACCTGATCCTGCCTTCGCTTTTGTCGGAGGTCTGTGTTGCCCTTAACTTGCCCTACACTGGACTTTGTATTTGGGGGATGGGGAGGGGGGTTATGGTTTCGTTTGGCGCGGTGTTGTCTTCGCCAATTTATATATAACGAGCTGACGGAGGAAACTGTGATCTCCTACTGTGGCCGCTTTCAACCCCCTTCATTTGAAAAAAACAGTACCTAATAACTTTTACAGCAAGTTTGATTTAGATTGACCCAGTGGTTCAGGAGAAGTCAAAATGAGTACAGTATACAAACAAGTGAACAGACAGACAGAAAGATAGGCAAAACAGGCAGACGACAGACAGAAAATGTTAATTTAAAAAAATTAAGCTTAAGCTTATAGCGCCGATGATTGATTGATTGATTATTTGTTTGTTTTTCGTCCCGATGAGAATATTTCACTCATACTGAGACGTCACCATTTACAATAAAGGACTGCAACTTTAGACCTATGGTTAGCACTCATGGCTTTTAGCAGTGAGGGTTCTTTTGCGTGCCACACCTGTTGCGACAGTGGACCTCCTTTTTAAAAGTCATATCCGAAAGACCCGTGCTTTTCACTTNTGGACCTCCTTTTTAAAAGTCATATCCAAAAGACCCGTGCTTTTCACTTCTAATTGCCGAGCGCTTGGCGAAGAAGCAATCAGTATCTATTTTAACGTCTTAGTTTTGACGTATAGCTCCTATGAGCTAGAAATATAAATAAAAAAGAATATTGCTGAAGGACAAATATTTGAATAAGGAATAATGAGAGTGTGGGGATTTATTAAGATTTCCAAATCTGACATTTCATTCCGTTATCATTCATAATATGCTAATCAATCCACTATTCCTTCAGCGTCTCTATTATTTAAGTGTCTGCAGATTTCCAGAGGGACCCATTAGGAATCCTATTATATCTCAAAAGCATTGTGAGTACTAAACTTGGATCAATACATAGCGCACACTGCTTGTTGTTTTACACCATCGTGATCCATAATGTTCATGTTGGATTTCGAAAATCGATCACGTCATTCAGAAAGTCACGAATACGAATACGTCACTGTGTGAACGGAATCGTTTTGCTGTCAGATGGTTGAATTATATTACTTGACCCAAATAAGACCACGCACACTTGGGGACGTTCACCTTAGCGAAGACGATTGGAAAACATATCTTTGCTGATTGATTTTTCTTGAATCTATATGAGACACATGTACTGATTCATTAACGTGAAAGAGTATTTTACAATCCACCAATTGACAATGCCCGCTGGAAGACTAACTATGAAATCAAGAAATAGTTTTACAAGTAGTAACAATCCTACAGGCACAGTTGGAAGCCAGTAATATGTCATAATGATCTAGAATTCAGTCAAGGAAACATGTCTAGTACGCGTAGAAACATAAAAGTCACTCCTCATGCAACTACACTGTAGGAGTTTGTGTGTCATTCAAAATGCATAGTCTTGGGGTATTCAGCGTGTCTATACAGGACACAAGAACGTGCAATATAAATATGATTTGATATCACTGCGGACTGCTGATCGTTCTGCAATTTGGCTACTTATGCAACGTGATGGCATGCATGTAATTTTAAACTGTGCAAACAGAGCTATGATCTTCATTAATTTGTTGAGGAGAACTTTATGGAAAGTCACTCCTATACGTTACATAAACAAGCAATCCGAACAAATTAACTACAAAAGCCTGAAAAGATAAGGTTAAGCTAACGTAAAACTGTGTAGTAGCTTCATTTACTCTTAATGAAAACAGTCATGACGTCACAATACCGACGGGAGTTCGATTGTAAAACGCCTCTGTTAACACAGAACATAATATATCGCCTGCATCTTCTGTAGCGAAGCCGCGACGCATATAAAATTGGATCGTAATGTTGCATACTCATTTTGCTGTGAGGAGGATTTATGAATGAACGCACTGGTGTGCTGTGTTGTTAATTATCGTTGTGCCATTTACACGTGAATCTCTGTTATGGGAAATCAAGGGAGCAAAAAATTAGGTAAACCAATCGGAAAATTCGAAATGGAGACCGACGAAGGTGAGAACTGTCCATCTTAAAAATATGACAAATATAATTTTGTTTCAACTAATCCAATGGTTTTCTCTTCTCCCTAATCATAGATTTTATAGAAATATTATCTAAGAAAAAAGTTATGAAGTTTCTCAACAATGTTGTCCTTGATTTATGAAATAGATGCTGAACGTTGACAATGGTGTTGACATGCTGAATATGTATTGTTCATTTGTCTTTGAAGAATATTTCTTGGTTTTTGTATTTCGATAATTCTCATATATAAATTTTTTTTTAAATATTTGAATTCAATGTAAAATCAGTTTGTTATGAAAAAGTTAACACCATTGAGTTTCATTTGACAATAATATGCTAAGACGTCACAATGCTATATCAGACAATGCTAATAATTACCGAACGTCACAATGACATTCAGGGTTATTCTGTGGCTGTTCCAACTTACTTAGTGATAAACATGGAGCGTTCGGTGTAATATTCAAGGAAATGCACCTAACGATAACTTAAATAAAGGCTTTAAATATTTTATTATGTTAGCAATGCGCAACGGTGTGTAGGCAAGACATTATTTGTAAACCTAAAAAAAGAAATAATATATAAAGCACAAACATACAATTATAACACTCGACGCTTAAATTAATCCCTAGGATTTATACGATACATGTGATAATCATACAGCACTAAATAATCAGAACTAGGTACTGAAAATGTTTCACCCCAGCCCGGGGTCGAACATGCGACCTACGGCACCCACCGCCTAGCAAGACCGTCGCTGGTTTTTATATGTAATATATAATGGCATGAACTGCAACACTGTACGGTGACGACACGCTTCGTGAAAAGTACGCCTATGTGAAGCCTTACAGTTCATGCCCGCATGTGTTTTTAAAAATGTGTTTCTTTTCTTTCGGAATGGTTTTTCCGTTAAGATTGACATGATATAATATATATTAAGCTTCATACGAACATTCTTCACTAATACAACGCATTCAAATAGGGTTCGCGGTACGTGGGTTGACCGGTGAAGTGATCAAAACAGAGGATGATTACCCCCCCCCCCCAACCTGATGCCACCTCTCTTTTGTTATCCTTTGTTTATGTGATTTTGGACACTATGTATCATGATGCTCCTATGTGGGCCCAAATTGGTTGAATAAATATTCTATTCTATTCTATAGTAGGGACCCGTGGTTTTCGTATTCTTCATTTTGAATTAGAATTACGGAATTGATCAGGCTTTGTTATTTTCACGCTATCATTACAATGCTGAAGGCAGAGACTTTGGGAATGTAAATATTTAGATATGAACAACAGCAGCCATGAAATAATTTCCCTCTCCCACCGTAATCCTCTTCATCTTTCGTCGATACAGAGTGAAATCTGCTTGCATTTTCTTTCATACTTATTTATAATTACCCAGCCGTGGCCAACTTGTGAATTATTTAGATTGTGAAAAACATCTTGCCAATTACTTTTTTTTTTATCGGAAAAAGGCTAGTTGGAATACGCTGTGTAAACATTGATCGAATAAGCGATCGTGGAAAGGATGTTTAGTGTGTATAGTTTCAGGCGCGGATATTCCGCACTCGTTAGGCAGTGAATTTATTCTCTATATTACTTCCGTGTTTGAAACTCTATCGATTGATTTTTTTTTTTGATTTTTTTTTTTTTTATTTTTTTTTTTTGGATTATTAATATAAGATTGAAAGCTTCCAAATGAAGCACAGTCAATACTTCAAGTGTTATGTATTTTAATTCCTAGAATTCTAACGATCCATAATACACTATAATCCAAAACGCATCTTTTGAAAACATGCTATGGTTAGATAGGAAATATTTTTGCATGTATATATCATTTTCATGAAGTGTTGTTTAGTCAAAAGACTGTGCGTGATGGGTTCCAATGTGAGTGAGCGTGTAATCTCTTCATATTACATGTACATACATATAATGTCCAAAACTAAATACTTGCAAACTGGTTTCCTGTTTATATAACCACTTTATACGCATAGATCTCTGTTTCCTATAAACTTCCCGACCCCCCCCCTCCCGCACACCCCCCCTCCCCTTTCCTTTCCAGTCGTTGTTTTAAGGCCGCTCACACAGTTGTAAACATTATCTTGCTTAGATTTTATTCAGATTTGCTAAATCATAAATAATCCATAGTCGATATGTGTTTGGAAAACTTCTACAAGAAAAATATTGATTTTGTAACCAGAGAGAAAGATGTTTTATATATTTCAGCATCAATGAAAATCTGAGTTCATTTCATATACAGTTACATATGATCACATCTGCTTTAAGAATATTTGTTGGGTTTTTGATGAGTTTTCTTCGCTTGAAATTGTTTCCCTCCAAACGATAAAACCATCAGTATTTTCTTCTCTCTGCAACTTATTAGATATTATTTTATATTTTCGAAAGACATATGCATATAGCTAAGTCCACCGGAGTATGCATGGTTCCTATTTTTCAATAATCATATTTGTTTTTACATTTTAATTCATTTATCAAACATTTGATCACACTTTTTTATATTAACACCATCATACATATGATCACTCTGGAATCGACATTAGGAACTGCCAACTCTATCGCCACACCGAGCTACCACACCGAGCTAAAATAGTTTAACTTGTGGCACCCAGTACAGTTAAAGGTAGTATTTCAGTAATTCTTCCTGTTCTTCAGTCTCTTCCTTACTCCCCCTTCTCCAAGCCGTTAATGAGCTAGCCATGGTAATTTATAGCAATGAGATATATTCATCCAAGTGCGTATGCACTTGTTTTCCAACCTGAACATGTACATTGCATAAAACCATATAAAACTGGATTAGATACATTTATAAAGTTTTACTTTTATGTTTCGGATTNTAGGTAGTATTTCAGTCATTCTTTCTGTTCTTCAGTCTCTTCCTTACTCCCCCTTCTCTAAGCCGTTAATGAGCTAGCCATGGTAATTTATAGTAATGAGATATATTCATCCAAGTGCACCTGTTTTCCAACCTGAACATGTACATTGCATACAACCATATAAAACTGGATTAGATACATGTACCTGCGCTCGCCTTAAACTGCACCACCATCAGCATGTAAATAAAGATTTGGTAAAAAAAAATTTAAATCAGTTATAAAGTATTCAGAGCCTGGACAGAAATATCTATCATTAATGACACATAATGCAAACAAACCCTATTTCCAAAAATGATGAAAATGAATGAAATGTAATTTATTCCCATATTTTTTTTCAGTCTAAAACTAGGGGTGGGGTTAAAGTTATATAGGAAAGTGTAATATATTTTAAATTTCGAACATTTTAGAAAATTTACAAGCCCCCTTAATTTTTTTCGTTTTTAGGAATTTTTTACTAGTCAATTAATGCAACCAAAGTAAGCTAAAAATATACTGGTGTGTCAAACGATCATCCACTTTCTGGTTGTATCAAGTGCCTTGATTACAATCAGAAAAGGGAATTAAATAAATCATGCGGTGATTTTAATTCTGATGTTTTGTTTTAATTTCCAGTCTAATATTTCGATCATATGATGGAAATCAATAATTCTTGATATTTTTTTTTCCAGTAGATATTTTACAAAAATTACGAGATGCTGACGACAAAGAGATTGATTCTTACGACAAGCTGATGGCGTGGCTATTTGAAATGGCTGCAAATGAGGATAACTGTGATAATGATAAATCAACACAAATTGATGAAATTAAGAAAGCGTGTGAACAGGCGAGAGAGAGACGAGCGGCCTGGAGACAGCATTCAGCGTCGTGCGATTCACACAATAGTGCCGAAACTTCGCAAATGAGTCGTTCTGGAAAATCGGAAGACTTTGTAGACATTAAATCACGACTAAGCGTTCCAAGCTGCAGCCGACAGACAACATTTAGTGATGAAGACGATGCTGCTTCCAGCGACGGAAAATACAGATTGGCAGTCCCCGGGTTGAGCAGGCAGACGACATCGAGCGACGAAGAAGAGGGGGTTCCTAATGAGAGGAAACGGCGATTTTTCTTCCCTTTATCGAGCCGACAGACGACTCTCAGTGACGATGATCAAATGGACGGAAAGGAATTGAACCCTGAAAACATTTCAGAACACACGATTTTAGTGCCTCCGAGAGATCATACAAAATTCTTGGATCCAAAAGAGGCATTATGGCGACGAAGGAAAAACTTCCGCATGTCAGGGAAGCATCCCATTTTCAGTGCAAGTGTAGGCCAGCTTCAAGACCACAGTGTAAGACAGGTTCACGACAACATCGTACCTCTGAATCCCAGCCTCTCTCGAAAATCGGCAAGTATTGCTGTCATGAGACATTCAACCGTCGACAGAGAACAAAATAGGGAATCGCCAACGTCTGAAGATTACGAAAAAGTGTTGGACGACAAGCTGCTTGATCGAAATATAAAAGATATTCTACTTTCCGTAGAGGTCCTATTTAACGACAAATGATCCGGAGCCGGTCCTATCATGTGACGAGATTTTATCCCGGTTTCTACAACCCTCAGTGGAAATGCATAACATACACGTGTGCTTTGTTTTTCCGTCGATAAAATGGGAGAAAGTGGCATACAGCTTGTTGTTTCTGACACGAGACAAGCATTTTCTGGCGCTCGAGAATGATTTTGTCAGAAATGAATAGTTGTCGTTTACGTTGGGCAGCGTCTTTGTTGTGATAGTGTGTTATGTTATATTTTACGATGATTACGTAAATAGAGAAAGCATCGTATTTAATGGGACCCAGTAAGCATCAACAACATTCCGCAAGTATCACTTGTATAACTTTGAGGTTTTTTCTACAAGTGACCGATCGAGTGTATAACTTTGTGTCANTTATAACTTTGAGGTTTTTTACGAGTGACCGATCGAGTGTATAACTTTGTGTCAACAGGAAGTGACTCAGTGTTCACGTGTACATTTACATCACAGGAAATGACCATTTGCAACACTAGGATTGGCCGATCTTGTTTTATATATTATATAATTTTTCATCACAGAGATCGACTGATCAAGTGTATCCGTTTATATCACTGACCGACCGATCACGTGTATCTGTTTACTTCATTGATTGACCGATCAAGTGTATAATCAACATCGATTACGTGTATCTAGATCATGTGTATGGTTGACTGATCAAGTGTAAACTAAATCCAAGGGATCACGTGTATAACTATACATCATTTGTACTGACAGATCACATGTATATTTAAACATAATTAGTACAGACAGATCACGTGTATATTTGAGATCACGTGACGTAATTTGTATTGACAGATCACGTGCATAACGTAACTTGAATTTTATTTCCCACTCTCTACATTACATGAAAAGTCAAAGATAATAAATGCAGAGAAGTTGTGGGATTTTTATTTTAAAAATGGCTCTAATTTTGGAGCATATTATTATCCACGAAACATAAATTGACCCAAACCAGGTTATGCTCGTATATAATATACCCGAGAATTAGAGTAATTCCTTGAAATTCAATTACAGAATTAATATAAATCAATCTACAAACTGTTTTCCTTGCTTTTATTTCTTTGTTTGAAATTGCAAAAACGTAGGTTCCGGTTGCTAGTTGTCAAGGGGTTGTGTGTCCCCATACCAATCCAGATTATACAAAAATAACCTTGCATTTCCAAACTTGAAATTGACCAAATCAGAGCTACGGATACATAAAATTAATTATTTTGTTTTATTCTAAAAAAAATTTGCAATACTACTCTCTCTCATCTCTCATCTCTCTCTCTCTCTCTCCTCATCTCTTCTCTCTCGTCTCTCTCCATCTCTCTCTCTCTCTCTTCTCTTCTCTCTCTCCACACAGACACGGCACACAAACACACACACACTACAACACACACACACCCACACACACACACACACACACCACACACACCACCCCACATCATTAGAAAAATTATGATATATTCATTATGAAAGAAAAATTGGCTTTCTAAGTAGAATGTATATAACGGCATTTCAAAGACGAATCTCGTTTTAAGTTAATATTGCGAAATTCTACGGTCGCTATAATGATCTTGTTTTGCAATTACAAATTATCACTCGTCATGTTGATGACTGATTCGTTTAATTAACCCTTTGTTAGACTGTCATATTCTACTAGATTTGACGACGGGTAATCCCGTTTACTTTATTTGACTACGGGCTCATGGCGGGCTGTGAACGGTCACCAGAGATGCTTCTCTCAACCATGGCACTGATCCTGCCTTCCTGTTTTGTCGGAGGGTCCGTGTTTGCCTACACTGATATTGTATATGTATTTTTTTGGATTATTTTAACGTTTTTAACACCATGTTAACTTTCGCCTATTTATGTGTGATCGCTTTTAGATAGTGGTATCAAGCAATGTTTGCAAATGGAGGTACATTTATAAGCAATACAAATGCTTTCTTTGCTGGTTTATTGGCGATGAAGGAAAATATCATTCAAGAAAAAAAATTCAAAGCCGCTAACACAGGTTATGAATTTTTACTGCAATGCTAGTTTCCTTCATCACCCAATACAACCAGCAAAGAAGCATATTTATTGTTTATATTTAATTATTTTTATATGCATTTTCTAAAGATAATAATCTAGATTAAGTACTTAAATTATCACAATGTTGATCATTTGTTACTTTAAATGGATGCGCCAATTCCAACTTTGACCTCAAATCGCTCTCATATTTTGGTAATGACCATGTGAACATGTGGACTTCTAAAACCGGAATCCAACTGGTTTGCAACAACATGGCATTTATTGGATGATAAATGCAATGTCAATTTTCAAAGGAAAATATAAGAGAAAAGATTCAGTGAATGTAAATATTGTTTCATAACTCACAATAATTAAGCAAAACCAATTCCCCATTTATTCCACTTCTTTCTTTACAGACACATATTTATATTTAATTCATAGATGTTCTTTTTCATCGAAAAATGTAACTGTGTCATTTGCATACTGTAATACTCATACCTCTTCTTTACCTGATTTTATGCCTTTTATGTTTATATTTTGTTTGATCATATACCCTAATTTCAACACATTTTGAAAAGGCTTGGTGAGACAGGGTCTCCCTGCCTACAACCTCTCCAAATATCAAAGAACCTTGAGAAGATACCATTTGCATTTGGTAAAACACATAACTTTGCATTTTTATAAAG
>CAJDSM010036935.1:0-13882 GCA_903981925.1 Ostrea lurida
TCTAATTCAGGGGTGATTTGCGGTAATGAAAGATGTTCAAAACATGACATCTTGAATTATGATCTTGATTTAACTGTACACGAGAAGAAGGACCAAAAGTTGGTTGTCATTAATAACAACACAGCGTGGAAGCATGCTAAAAAGCTTTTGCTGAGGGACGAAGCAGAACTACATGGTAAATAAAAACATAAAAATCTTCATGTATACAGAAAATCTCGCCCACTGTTTCGTAGGGATATTGCAACAGCTTCCATCATTCCATCTGAAATATTTATTGTGGACTTTCTTTAATCAACATTTTTAACCCCCCCCCCCCTTCTCCCAATGATAGGGATAACTTTTGAAGTGAATGTGACATTGGCCCCATATTGTCCTAAGACATCAATGTGCCATTTGCAAAATCAATGCACCATAGCTTGCAATGTATGTGCCAGAAACATGATTTTTGAGAAAAATATCAAACTTAGGTTTTACTCTTCAGGTATCACACCGGAATTGTCCAATCAAAATGAACTTAGCTCAATTGTAGTTCCATATATTTTAACAGAAATATTTTTTCCGTGCGCGATTTTTTCATTTCCCCTCATCTTTTTCTCTTAAATTTTGTACCCCCGATTAGGAAATTTTATGTAATTTGCAGAAATACTCTATTGTTTACAAGGGAACTATTTTCTGTAGTAAGATAAGACGACTTCCTGGGCCCCACAGGCTGTTTACAACACGAGGAAAACACGTGGTTTTGAGGGTAGTGCTGTTTGCGGACAAAAAATTGAGAAAATGCTGTCGGGTATCATTTTTCTGATACCGGCAGACGAGACAGGTAACATATAACACCGTTTGATGAATTATTTTACATAAAGTGGTATAAACTGATTTTTCTCGATTTTTTTTCCTACATAGAAACATATAGTGAAAATAATTACCGGTGTGATACTTCAGTGTTTATCTATGCGATCCGACTGTTCGGCACTCGAGTTCCAAAGAATATCTAGGCGATAAATTTGTTCGACGCTAGGCAATAAATTTATTCAACGCATGCATTGCTCGCATTGTTTGACAAGCCTGAAGGTATTTCTAATGCGCTCTTGTGGCGCACAATTGACCAATGTTAATGTGCTTATCCCAGTCACTGAACCCCCCCCCAAAAAAAAACCACCTGACAATTGTGACTGAAACTCTGAATTTAAAAAGTGACAGAAGTATTTGAAATAATATAGGATTAAACATTCTTTTTGAAGAATTTATCGATGTGTAAACTCTGGACATTTTACTCACAAACTGAATGTTAAATCTTGGATTCTGGAGAGCTCACTTGTTTGTGGATTTTAAATTCGTGGTTTTGAAATCTTTTGTATAGACCAGTATACATGTAGAATCCATTGGAAATTTACTTTTCGTTGGAAATAAAATTTCGTGGTTTGCCCTAGCCACAAAAACCACCAAAATTGGTACCCCACGAACAACAATCATATGCTTTCCCAGTAATTAATGAATGGCTATTATTTATTTTGATTTTATTGAACCATTGGCATAAAGCTCATTTTTGACTCTACACTTTGATTATGTAAATGTGAAGAGTAAAAAATAGGTTTTATGGTTCGTTAAAATCAAAATAAATTGTAGTCATTCATTATAAATTTGACCCGTGTGGGTCCGGGTTAGAATAGGCCCACAGCATCCCCTTGCGTGTCGTAAGAGGCGACTGAATGGGGCGGTCATTCGGATGAGACCGCAAAAACCGAGGCCCCGTGTCACAGCAGGTGTGGCACGAAAAAGACCCCTCCCTGCTCAATGGCCCTGAGCGCCGAGCATAGGCCTAAATTTTGCAGCCTTTCACCGGCATTGGTGACGTCTCCATATGAGTGAAATATTCTCGGTGGGACGTAAAACAATAAATCAATCAATCATTATGAATTTCTTTTCAACAAATTGATTACATTCAATCAATGAACTTTTTATGAAAGTATTTCCGGCAAAATTGGGTGTGTCCCCATAAAATTGATTTTACTGAAAATAAAACTAAAAAAATAACCAATCACAAGACTAGAGCTCTGCAAAATTGTAGCTCTCCGGAAAAAAATTATGTTGACAGACCGGTCTGTCAACATAATTTTTTCCGGATCGGTCTGTCAACATATTTTTTTCCAGAGAGCTACAATTTTGCAGCTATCACAAGACATGGTCATTTATTCATGTTGTTTGTATTGTGTATGTCTGTTTTTCTGATATTGTTCAGAACTTCCTGTCCCCCTCTTTCAATGTTTGTCTTGCAATATTGCTTTGGTTGCCTTAAACTACTACTTGTATTTGAGCACTCTATTTTTGTCATTCAAATATTTAGCAAACATGTAGATGTCCTAGTCTAACCAATGATATCAATTTATTAACCATGCTCAATTTTTACAGTCAAACTATATGATGTCAAACGTACAAGTTCCTGCAGTTTTTTTGAATCTGGGAAATCCAGTGCACAAGATGCCCAAGATGTTACATGTAGGACACATGAAACTGAAAGTTTTGAACCAGCCAAAAAAAAGAAGAAAAGGTAAGCTTTTATAAGATGAAAGGTGATCTAAAGATAAAAATGCAGAGTTGAATAATTGCGGTATTTTTTTTCTGGTGACCATTTTGAAAATGACTGTCAATTTTTAACCAATTTTATAAAGAATATTTTCAATTTCAACAAAATTTGGTGTACTTGGAAAACATGGTATCCCAAGTTCATTGGTGATGATGAAAAATGATCAGAATGCCCATTGTCCCTGTCATTTTTTAATGCTTGTTCAATATTTAAAGATATTAGTGTTGGAAGGAAACATGGTATCTCAAGTTGAATGGTAATCATGAAAATTGAATATCAGTATAAGCATTTCAAAAAGGACTGCCATTTTCCATCCGATCTACATGTACATTTGTATGTTTTTGCTGGTATTATAGACATTATACATGTTATGACAATAATTAGTTTCTATTTTCAACATGATTTCCTTAGTTGATTTGCGATGAATGTGTTATATACAAAAATGTAGCCTTTGGTTAAGCCTTGTAAAAGAAATTTCATGCCAAGGTTTTCAGGTGACCAATTTAGGCTCATGTGAACCGCTTGTAATGACCTACATACCATCAGATGATGACTTAAAAATCTGAGGGAAATAAAATAAGATATAATTTCTTTGTGTACGGTATTGATCTGTTATGTTGAAAGCTATTCTTTCATTTCCGTACATAAAGTAAATAATGCAATTTAGATTGTGGGAAAGTATATATCAATGGAAACCTTTAATATGCATAAAAATTCTAGAGTATAATTTGACGGTAATACCCTTATAGAATGAGAACTATTGCTATAAATTACAAGCGGTTCACATGAGCCTAAATTGGTCACCTGAAAACCTTGGCATGAATTTTCTTTTCCGGACTTGACTACTTTAAAAAAAAAATTTGAGCCCGAGTGTGCTTACAGCTGAAATTTTACTTGGTAACATGTATATACAGTATATATATGATATCTTCTTATTGCTTATATATAATATAGTCATAGAAATACATGTAATTACAATTTACTTTTTATTTCTTTTGTAGCCATCATGCAAATCATACTTTTGAAACAAAAGCAAAAATTTCTTTGTGGAATAGATTAAAAGATGCCAAGAAGATGGGAGTCAGCTTAGTCAGGAATGACAACGAGAAAAAATTGTTTCAGGAGTTCAAAAAAGGTAAAATTAGCATTGCATATCAAAATCTTGTTCTGAGTAGGCATTTTCAAAATAACTGTTTATTTTGTCTAATCTCTTGTCAATATTTATTTTTTGGTATTCTTAATCAAGTTGAATAATATTGGTGTTTAGGGGAAAATGATATCTGTAATTTAATAGAGGTGTAAAAACCGGTCATTTTCAAAAAGGCATTTCCTTTTTTTTTTTCTTTTTTTTTTATATTTTGATTTAACATTATTTGGTGTAACTAATAATCTCAGAAATGTATGATTGTCCAGGTGATGATGCCTTTACCTGACCTCTTTTTTAAAACAAAATAAAGTCAAAAGATCATGCAGATTGCCAGCTTATCTTTTATTTATTTTTATTGTTCTTAGATATTGCAGGCTTGGCATCATCTGTTGCAGTAAATGAGATCGATATAAGCTGTGGCTTATGTGGTAAAACAGTTATGATGAACAAAGTTAGAGCACGTGCCTATTTTATAAAGAGTAAGTTGATAGGATAATAATTTTTTTTTAGAAAGTCATCAACAAAATTTTGCAATATTGTTTTAACAAGGACCTGTAAGCTAAATATCTGTGTATACCATCTTTTCAGAACACTTTACAAAGTGTCAAGAGGAGAAGAAGAACCAAATGACCATTGAAACTTGTCTGAAGAAAAGAAAGCATAAAATACAGGATGATAATGCAAACAACCCTGAGCAAGGTATGTACATACATGTACATGTCTTTTAAATACCTTTAATATTTTGAATACCAACTTAAATAAATTAAAAAAAATAAAGATACAGAACAGGAATAAAAGTCAAGTTCCATGATAATTATAGTTTTTGTTATTGTGTGAATTTTGCCACACGTACATTCTCTCCATAACCCTCCTATTTATAAAACCATATAACTACAATGAATAGCGATTGTTACTAATAACCCAGTACATAAGCGTGTAGCATTCAAAGGATGATATTTTGGATGTACATATAAATAATGTACTAATACAAAATTCAATAAACACTTAGTTTCTCTAAAGGTCAATTATGTTTTAATTAGAAAAATAATTCATAAACATTTGTAAAAATATATAAAAAGAAAAATAATGGATCAAAATTTATTACTGTTAATATGTATTAATGATATAATACCCCCCCCCCCCCCCCATCTACAAACTTTGTTTTGGAAAGTAATAATGTCAGTATATAGTAATCACCCTGTCTGTCTGTCTGTCCACATTTCTCGTAAGCGCAATTTCTCCTAAACCACTCAATGAAATTTAAGTAAACTTTGTACAATAGAAGAACACTATGTGGAGATGTGCATGAATACTTTGGTTGCTCTCAATTATCATTGGAGGGATTAGACTTATAATTTTCATAGATTGGTATTTACTCGTAAGTGCAACTCCTCCTAAACCACTTCATGATTTCCGATTGTATTTTGCACAATAGAAGAACACTATATTCCGATATAAAGATGTGCATTAAGAAATTTGGTTGCTCTCCATTATTATTAAAGGGGGATAATTGGATATATAATGTGGAGGGTAATCTTTTGTGAGTGCGCTCAGAGTATTTCTATTTCTGTTTGCCATAATTTCATTCTTTTTTTTTCTTTCAGATGAAAATAATAATGATGGTGATGTACAAGAAATCAGAAAAGATTTTGACAACAATACCATTGTTCATGAAAATTTAGAAGAGACCAATGAACCCGGTACATCCAAATTTAGTGGGAGTGGAGATAAAATGTAATTGAACTTTTTTCTCTCTTGCCTGCAACAAAAAGACTTTCTTTTCTGGTGTACATATTTGTTTGATAAGGACTTGTTTAGCATTTTTTTTTATATGCAGTTGCATTTTTCAATTAGATCCATTACTTTATAGGGTCCTTTAGTTACAGACAAGTCAACTGACATTAATATTATGTTAAAACGTTTTATTCATATGAATATTTTGTTTTAAATATTGAATATTTTGAATTTTCATTAAGATACAACAGGTTAGGCACTAACAGTCAATTGTTTTGATCAACCTGACTAAATTGTCGTTAAAAAGGTTAATGTTAGCTGTTGCAATCATCAGATGTCTATTGTCTCAATGATATTTACAATTACATTTATAAAAAAAATTCTTCTCTGAACTCACAAAATAAATCAGGTAGAGAAAAACCTTCAAGGGTTGAACATATCGTAAGATCAAGTCATTTAGATTAAATTGTTTCTTTGTTAAGAATTTTTATACTTTTGGTCAGGATGTGTTTTTTAAATATATAAAACTTTTCATATTTTACATAGTTATAAGAGTGCTACGTATATCACCTTTTAGAAAAAAAAGTTCAGTACTTGTCCAGTGATGCCAAATGATATTTTAGAACTCTAGTCATGTTTGATGATTATTATACCCCTCTCAACAAGTTGTTGTATTGGAATACCCTTGTCTGTTGGTCTACATTTAAATGCTGATTATCTTTTTTCCATCATCATATATTTGACCATATTTTAAAAAAAAAATTGTTGCTCTTGAAAATATACACAAATTTATGGATTTTGAATTTTAAAAACATGTAATGATGTCAATTATGACCCAATGATAGAAAAGTTTTCCCAACATTTCCAGCTGCTTCTGATCCAATCAATTCAAATTTAATATACAGCTTTATTTATAGAGACCAAACATTGTCAAGAATTTCTGTCACTCTCTTCATCAAGTTCCTGTTAAATGGGACTTTGATTGGTAAACAAGAGTGTGGGTTTTTTTAGCACTAGTCATGGGCAACAAGTTGTTGAGATTTACTATAGTATTGTTCATGTATAGTGATGTTTTAAGAGTTTCTTTTTTGAAATGAACACACTTTTCCTCAACTTTGTTTGTCTTTCTTTTCAGCCTTTACAGAACTTTACAGCCTGTCAAATCAAAAACATCTCTTGACATACCTGATCAGTTTTCTTCCCTGACCTGTGATGTCTCCGGTTTCAAAATGTGTGAATTACAAACTGACATACACATGACACCTATACCAGAAGAAACATGTGAACTACCAACTGACATAAATATCACATGTATGCCAGATGAAACATGTGAACTACCATACATAATATCCATGTATGCCAGATGACTGTGAACTACAACTGACATAATATACATGTATGCCAGTGAACATGTGACTACCAACTGACATAATATCACATGTATGCCAAGAATGAAACATGTTGTAGACTAACAATACTGACTAAATATCCACATGTATGCAGATAAACATGTGAACTACCAACTGACATAAATATCACATGTATGCCAGATGGAAACATGTGAACTCCTGAGCATAAATATCACATGTATGCCAGATGAAACATGTGTACTACCAATGACATAAAATATACATGTATGCCAGATGAAACATGTGAACTACCAACTGACATAAATATCACATGTATGCCAGATGGAACATGTGAACTACCAAACTGGCATAAATATCACATGTATGCCAGATGGAACATTCAGTTCAGATATACCAGACAATACTTCAGATTTAAATGAAATAAACAGTAAAAATGACTGTAGTATAGACACCTCAGATTCTATTTCTTCTGATTCCACTCGTTCACTCAAACTTACTGAATTCCTCGAATCAGAAAAGTTCGTCAGCATTCCTGATGACCAGTTGAACATTATATCAGCTTCAGATGATTATGATTCTTGTAGTGATATTGAATCAGAATTCCATGATGAAAACATGTACGAAAATGTAGAATCTGCAATACCACTACACATGAGTAATCCTTGCTTTGATGCTGGAGGTGAAAGAAGGATTTTTACCAACAGAGTTGCAGAAAGATTAGATATGCTGATATCTAAAGGAATGGTCCCAGATAATCATATATTCTATAAAATGATTGATAACATTACAAAATTCATTCATCACAGTAACATTCATCAAAATGGTGGTATAAAGTTTACATGGGACCCCATCATTGTTAATTGGTGCAACAGTTTATTATATCTTGGTGGCAATAAAACATACAATTTTGTGCGTGGACCAGGAAACTTTAAAATGGGAAGACAATCTCCTTTTGATCTAGCCAGATTCAATCTGCCACTCCCGGATGAAAGAACATGTAGACGTTGTTCACCTTCATTCACAACACGGCCTGGAATTGTCATTGAACTCCTACTTTGCCTTATTCACCTTCTTAAAAATATGTCGGTATGTGCATTGGTTGAAAATGAAAGGTCTTCAATTTTTGCTATGTCCATGGCTAGAGATGGCATTGGTTTAAAACCGGATCTAAGCTTTGATCCAATTAGGAAAGTTCTTGTTGGTGCAAAATTTGATATAGATTCTAATTATGTCAAAAACAATCCTCACCCAGATATAAAAACATTGAAGGATGCTATGATTAAAGATGCTGACACGTTGGTTTTGACTGACTTGACCAATTCAGTAAGCCTTCCAGTCGGACTTGATTATTCACCACATATACAGAGTAGTGAAGATGTTAAAGCTCTAGTAGAAAAGAGGGTACAAGAAGCACAAATATGTTCTGGATGTCTCGAACTGAAAAAAGGAAAGGGAAAGGTTGTTGGAGATGTAGATTTCTGTTGTACTCGAAGTTGTGACTCGTGCAGCAATCTGGGACAGGTCTGTAGTCGATGCGAAAGAAATGGTCAGATTTCTGTTTTACCACAATTACGAGCATGTGAGAGATGTATTGAAAATAGGAGCAAGTGTGTTAGAATGGCCGTGATGGTTGTTATTCACGATTGTGAACAGAAAAACAAATCATCGATGGAAAAAATGATTGATGACAAAATCACTGGTCGACAAATTCCAGACTTAAGACTTACCGACGTAGGTCCGGATGCGGTCCATATAGGAAAATGCCTAGTCGGTAGTTTGTCCAATTGGTGGCTCTTAGTTGACAATTACCGAATAAATTTAGTCATTCTTCGAATGTTAAGACAAACAGAAACAATAACAGGTAATGTTCTCAGAGAAAGCATCTCTTTGGATTCTGTACAGAGGAAGGATCGCCAGTCAACTGCGGCCATTGCCGGAATAAGTTCAGAGAAGGTTCTTAATTGTCTGCAAGATTCACAAAATGATGTTGTAATATGTACTATTGTGCCTGAAAAATACAGAAAATGCGATGACAATCATCCAAGCATCTTAAAGGAACCAGTGGACATATGTCTTGCTGATGATTCGTCCGTATTGTACGTTGCTGACCGGGTTGGAATTATTTATTCAGTTAGACTTCATTATCCAGCAGAAGTCAAACAGTTGGCGAAAGGTCTCAGCAAACCCAGTTCTATGATGAATTTAGACGGGATTCTATTGGTGTGTGAAATGGGGAAACATCAAATAATCTACATAGACCACAAAGATACCCTCAAAATAGATGTATCAAAATCAACCAAAAAAAATTTGTGTGAATATGCCAAGTTCTTGGAGATCAACGAACCTGATAGAAGTAACCTGAAAACCCTCAGACAGAACGTTATTAGGAAATTAGAGGCAGCAGATCTCCCACGAGGCCAAAAAGAATTAATTAGGGTTCTCAATATTGGAATCGAGGATTTTCAACCGACTGCATTAGAGAAGGTTGACAAAGAACTGTTCTTTGTTGCAGATCAGAAAACAAAGTCCATCTTGCAGATTTCTATAAAAAGAAAAATTACTGCTTACGGATATGACCTTGTTGGGACTATTTTATACTCGATAAATGTACCAGAATTGAGTGGGTGTTTTGGATTAGCTTTCTGTTCAAATCATTTGTACTTAGCCGATCATCGAGCTGGTATACTGCGCATAGACTTGGAATCAAACACAGTCTCTTTGATTCTGAACACTGATACCCCATTCTGTAGTCAACCACATGGGATTTGCATTGTTGCACCAAATTTGATATACTCGGACGTTGCGAAACGATCACTATACATGATCAACGACATTGAAAATGTTTCACTTAACCAACCTAACGTTGTTTTGCTCGCTGGGAAAGAAGAGGAAGGAAACGAGGATGGTCTTGGTAAAGATTGCAAGTTTTCACAACCGTCAGGAATGTGCAATGAGGGCAATACTTTGTTTGTAATTGACTCTGGGTCGAAAAATGTCCGCCTTGTAACGTCTTTGTCATCAATGCATAAATATCTGTCTGTACTCGGTGATATTTACAAATCATTTTCTGTACATTCAGAAATATTGGGACATGGCCATAGCAGTGACATCAAGATGTCAATCTCTAAGTTGAAAGCCATTGAAAGTTTTTTTGAAAAGTGCACAACTGACGCAAAGGCCCTATTGGAATTGAAAGTAAACTGCTTGCAAGGACCCCATGGCTTACCCGCCTCTAAAACTATACAGTCAGTTCATATGCTTCGAACAACGTTAGAGTCCCTTTTCGAGCGAATTATTGATATTGATTCAAAATACTTAGAGGAAGTTGATATTAACTCCGCTCTCACGTTAGTTAATGAACAATTACACAGTATGTTGAGGCTGAAAACAGAAACACCATCAGTTCTCGACTGTGCGAGGGATTTCCTTAGAGGCGTCATTGAGTGTGTTAAGAGAGTGTCACTTTGCGGATATCATTATTTCACATCGAAAAAAACTTCAGGTTATGAGATTCCAAAAGCGTACTTATCTCTTGAACAATTTCCAAAATTCCAACGTGACAAGGCGTCGAGTGTCTCTAAAGAAGATGTCATACTAATGCTTGAGTATAGAGAGAAATATGGAAAGGGAGTTCGACAACGAAGCATAAGAGCTGACACTACGAAGTTTAATGCCGGTACACTCCCTCTCAACATGTATCAAAACAATGTACCACCAAAAGTTTCCTCAATAGATCTGTCTGTCCCTGACATTGCAGTAAATGAAGCAACTGAAGACCCTTTACTTGGCGATTCACATATAACCGAGCAGTTGCAGAGTTCAACAAATAAACCTGTGGAAACTGTGTTAAACTCTATTTATGATGTGAACGATTTGGTTGCAGTAGTGTTGGATGACCGGTTCTCCCTCTGTCGAATAACGCAAAGTGTTAGCAAAACTGACAAAACGTGCAAAGGGGTTATCTATAAAGAGAAAAATGCCCTTGAGTTCCATAAAGACATGCAAAGAGATTTACCTGTTGATTGTATTTTAGACCGAGTTACTCCCTCTTTTCAGGATGTATATACGACATATACATTAGACGACGAATTATATGATAAACTAGTTAGTACCCTGCAAACTGATACTACGACATTTTGTGAAAAGGCAAACCAAATACTTGAGACGGAGGAGGAAATTCTTTTAAGTTGTGAAGTAACCAAACGTGGAAGGACTGTTAGGAAACCAAGACACCTAATGGATTTCTATTGAAGTAGCATAATCTGTATTTTATGATTTTTTTACACTGTGATTTCTGTATGGAAATCAATTATATAAACTGTAAAAAATCTGCTCGGTCAAAATGTAAACAACAAGCGAGAAATAAGCCTCAATAGAGAACGTATCTACAACGTGATAATTCTATAAATGTACAGAGGATAAACGTCATAGTCACGCGATCTACTTATATGGAAGTAGAATTCAAAATTACGATTGAAATATTTGTAGTAAATAGCTTATATTCGACGTATTTCTGAACTGTAAATGCAAAAATATATGATTAGATATCACATGCATAGTTTAAACACGTATTGTCAACAAAGAGAAAAAAGGCCATGTGTATACTGTATACATAGTCTAAATATAAACTCCATACTTATCTTTATTCATGACATATGTCTGTTTATTTCACATTGGGCAGAGTATGTTTCAGGCATATATATATCGTTAGTTTTAAAACAGTATCATAATGACTCGTGTTTACTATGAATTTGTTCGCTTATTTAATTGTGCAAAGCAGTTAAAATTGGCATGTTGTTTTATACTCTGCACTTGGCAGAAATAGTGTAATTATCATAATTACTGATATTCTTTTCTTCCTGTCCATTGCAGTGTCATATTATTTTATACATGTACATGCAATTTAACACTACGCACTCGTGAAAATATCAAAAAATACCTGTCTTACTCGTGAAATTAATTCTCTATCCAACAACAAAAGATTGAATATCCTTTATATATTATGTATCTGCTTACTCTACATGAGGCTGAGGTGGATTTTTGTTTTCCTTTTGCATTGACTCTTGCTGCTTCTTTTTTGATGTATCAGGCATAAATATATATTATTGCAAATGTATACATTATATCTATATGATGAATCTTTAAATACCAGCAATATCAGTGTATAACAGTATCAATTTCAAAGGGTTGCTCTTCTGTGTATATTGTATCATTAATCATATATGTTTCATGTTGATGCCCATTTGGGCTCGGATTTAGTTATATACTATTCTATTCTATTCATAGCAAAACAGTAACAGTACTGCGCATGCTTACATACGCATATTTTCATAGGTTAGTAATATTAATTAGAAACAAGTACTTTGTTCTTGCTGCGGTGTATTTTTTGATTTTCAATGTTGTAATTACGCATGAAAGATATATATACTTAGAAAAAAAAATCTGGCAGATTTCATTTTTCGTAAAAATACAGACTATGCTACTTTAAGAACATTAAAGACCACACTAAAACATTTTAGACGTGTTGTTCATTTTGGACCCATTTTGAATTTGTAGCAAAACTAGATAAATATTACAGTCCACAGATCCGCCTAAAGGCGCATAAGCCTGGTCAAGCCTCAGGAGTTCGTGTATTTTTCCTTCAAACAAATGTATATATCTTGATTCTTGTAAGAAGGGTATTTTCCAAATTATCAAGATGTTATTCGACGGGTGCCTCACATTGTACTTCTTTATTTGAGTTAAGTGTACGTTTTACAATATCAGAGTGTACGGTGGATGGTTTAATTTTTACAATATGAGAGTGTATGGAGGCTGATTTAAATACAATGTATATATATGTCTAGTAAACCTGGCAAAGCAGTTCGTCTTGTATACGGCCTTAAAATTATAATGTTCTTAATAAAAAACCGCACTTGCATGCAATTGCGCAAAAAGGAATGATTATATGCTAACCATATATATTGACAGGATTTATGGTGCATCTTAATCAATTGTAGCACATACGGATATGGGTGTAAAAAGCAGGGTGATTTATACCAATGATTGTTAACGGTGGGAGCATGGAACGACAGGGGCGGGAGACAGGAGAGAGGGGCGCGCGGGAGCCGCGCCCAAGGAGAGAGGGGGGCCGGGAGAAAGGATGAGAGGGGGCGGGAGAAAGGAGAAGGGGCGGGAGAAGCGAGAGAGGCGGGCGGGAGAGGGAGTAAAGGGACCCCCTGTCCGCCCCATACTTAATCAAATAATGTGTTTAGCACATAAGTATGGTACTACCATATCATACATTAAGAAGTATCCTGATATAAGCATACGGATGGCTCTACAATACGGTAGGAAGTATGCGATATCAATAATAATCCGTTATCAGCATACGGGCTAAGATTGATTATTCTAGCTGTTTTAGGTCACATTTGAGAATAGTTCATACTCATATGGGAGAACATCATGCTTTGGCGGCTTGAAGGGCCTCTCCAGGCCTGTGCTCGGCACGACGGCGGAATCTTTTATCCGTAGCACCTTGCTGTTGACAGCGCGGATCTTGGTTTTTCCGGTCTTGTCGATGCCGGCCACTCAGTCCGCTATTATCGACACGCGAGAGGTTCGCTCGCGCTCTCTCTCGGGCCGCCACAAACATCTTGCAATAACATAATCTGTCACCAGCCATAAGCGACTGGTTCATAATCTATTATCTCGCCGGAACAATCTAGAGGTCTTTTCCTTTTTCGAGCTTTTTCTATTTTCTCAAAGAATGAAATAGGTTTTAAGGAGTGCCATGATAAACTTGGGCTTATTCTTTCCCTGGATACTCCGTTCCGGTTCGTCTCTTTACGATTCTATATTCTCGATAGTTTTGATTTTTAAAGGGACATGGATGGCAACGTTCTGGAGTGCTAAAAATTGTCTCACATTTTCAATTTCCCCACTTTGTTACGGCCTCAGCCTGAGTACACTCAGGTGATATTGCAATTGGTCTTCGTCCGTCGTCGTGCGTCTCTGACACTATTTTTAACTTCTTATTGCATAAGCACCGGTCCAATTCCTTTTTCAGAA
>CAJDSM010036936.1:1868-13693 GCA_903981925.1 Ostrea lurida
GAAAATGATATATAATCGGTATTCAATTTTACTTCTCTCACCATAAAATTTTAGAATCACTTTAACATGTGAAGGTTTTTGACATTCTGTTGGCCATCAAATCAAAATCATGGATTGGCCATATTGTACCATAGTCATAGCTCTATACACCATGGTTGCTTTGTTCTCAGCCATGGTGTATATACAGCAAACCCATACTTTTCTGTGGCCAATATACACACCTATAGATATTCTTACCCCGCCCTTGATTTAACAAAGCTCCTTGATTGACCTTGAATATTCATTCTTTATTGTATTTCTGAAGAATAGAGTTTTGAAACATAAGATAACAATAACACACATTCACACACAATGTTACCTAAGCACATGTATTAGTTACCGTATATTTTTCTATTGGTTTGCTATAGATACCCGATGACATTTTGAAACACGCACGAGGGACAGCGCCCCGAGTGGGTTTTTCAAAATGTCATCGGGTACATGTATCTATAGCAAACCAATAGAAAAATATAACGGTAATTCACTTGTACCATAGTCACGTCTCCATGCTGATCTAAACTCGTGCAAAGTCTGAGTTCGAGATACAGTAGATTTTTTGTTACATGGTGTATCAATACTGTGAAACCGAAATGACAGTTTGAAAAAGCTGTTACATGTAGTATCCGGGAGAAGGAATGGAGCTGATTTTTTTTTTAAAATTTCCTTTCCAAGTACACAGCAGAGCGCTAGGCGAAAAAAAATCATCAAGCTCTATACTGGTGTTAAACTAACAAATTATCAGCATTTATGAAACCTATCATCTTCGCGAGCCAAGTGTCCGTTTCGCTTACTCTAATCTTTACCCCTTGGCTGATTAGATTTCTGCGACTGATCAGTTGCCATCTCACACGGACGATGCGAGTTATCGCTCTGTGTGACGTAAACACTCGAGTGAACAATTGTTCTGATTGTTTGTTTTATTTAGGTGTATCATACTTGTTGCGAAGCTTATATTCCCCTTTGATCTTTCGGGGTAAATCGGTTATTAGAAAACTTGCCTTTTATTGATCTTTTAATTGATTCTACTTTGGTTTTTTATGTCTTATGCTCAATCAGGTATGAAATGGACGCAATTTGATTGCGATATGCCTTGGGAAGTCAAAGCACGGCTTAGAAACTCGACTAAATCTTCCAAGGGGTAGATAAGTAGACGAATCGGACACTTGGCTCTGCGATAGTATGGATTAACCTATGTATGTGAGACAATGGTGGATTGGACGGTAATTCGGGAAACGAATCTGTGCTACAGCATTGTATCAGGCGGGCATGAGGATTAAGAAATTAAGAACCGAATAGGCGAAGAATAGGTCTTCTTTCGATTAAAATCTGTTCGTCATTGAAAACAAAACAGCATTGGATGATATGATGAAATTAAGAGATATCCAGTGATTTAGAGCCAAAGCGCGCCAAAAAAGAAACAACCACTCCTGTCTCCGTGAATCCGCCCAGATTCATGCATATGGATCAAGATACATGGATTCTAAGAGCTTTCAAGTGCATTAGGATATCCAAGTGGATGTTTGACCTAGATGTACTTTCGGCAGATGTTAAGTTTTATTACCTTAAAGAACGATTCGGTTTTATGCGAGATAATCATCACCCTTTTTTTTTTTTTTTTTTTTTTTGTGTGTTCTAACTAGTCCTTGGCGTTACGTAAGTCCAAATGACTTACATATTGATTATACTTTAAACCACACTTCCCCCAGCAAATTTTAAACGTCAGAAGGCGTCTTTTTAGTTGAAAATCTAGTTATGATGTGTCAATATTAAATATAAATTATAGAACTTTGAAGACGTGCCTTTTTATACAGCCATATCAAAGTCACATAAAAGTACTACGTTTTTTTACGTCCGTATTGATGTCGGAAAGTGGTTTCTACGTTCGTGGAGACGTCACAATAATTACGTTCTGTTACGTTTTCTGAGTTCAGTTGACATAATAAAGACTATAGTGTGACATTCTTACATTTTTATTGCCGCCTAAAGTCGCCAGGGATAAGGCCGTTGAATAATGACGTAGGTAACAACGTCAAAACCAATCTGCAAAATACAATACCCGAAAAGTGCGTCAACCTATACTTTACACCTGCAGGTCTCTAATCAACGTAAAATACAATGGCATCATATTTCACATTCCCTCCAAATATACCATTGAAAATAGAAAATACATTCGCTAACCTGAAAGTTTTTAAGAACAGGCGGAAGGGGGATGTAACCCATGTATGTATTTTTATTCCTTTCTCAACGGGGGTAGGCTGACGATATCCTAAAATAGCATTCCCCTCCAAAAAACCCCCAAAACAAATGGGAGATGGGTCAAATCCCTGTAAATGTTATTTGGTAATTCTTACCATGCAGACTCGCCCACGTTCGCCAGTTGGAGACTCTTTTGTTGAGTAGTCTTTCATAATCTTCACCATTACACTCCTCCTCCAATTACATTTTCCAAACATCAAGACATTCCCGCCTCTACAGAGCAGACTCTAAAAAATCATTCAGTATAGACACAAAGCAGACCTATGATAAAATTCATTCGTTTAGGACTATTGTAACAGAGCAGCCTACAAAATCATAAAGAATAAGACTAAGCATGTTTTACAGAGTTAGACCTAAACATCATTACCTGTCATTACAGTTCAGACCTAGTATGTTCTACAGAGCAGACCTAATATGCATTCAGTTAGACTGAGATGTTTTACAGAGTAGACCTAAAACATTATCAAGTCAGTACTGATATATTCTACAGAGCGACCTAAAAATCTATTCAGGTTAGACTGAGGAGTTTTACATGAGTAACCTAATCAATCATGTACAGGTCGATCTGAGTGATATTCACAGAAGCAGATCCTAACAATATCATTGAGTTTAGGTCTGAGGTGTTACAGAGTAGACCTAAAAAAAAAAATTCATTTTGGTTAGACTGAGGATGTTTTTACAGAGTAGAACCTATAAATTTCATTCGTTAGACTGAGGATGTTTTGACATGAGAGACCTAAAAATTCATTCAGTTAGATCTGAGGGATGTTTTACAGATGTAGACCTAAAATTCATACAGCAGACTGAGATGTTTTACAGAGCTAGTACCTACATACATCAATAAACTAAACCCGCATCATCTTCTCAACTAAATAGGCTTTCATACATAAGGATCTCCCATGGGTTTGTGGTATTTGATATTATTTGAGAGTTTGCCTGTGAGGCGACGGGATTAGCAAAACACACAACGAGGTGATTATAATCATATCAAAACCACAACTCATGAGGGATGTTCAATTTTTAGCATAGTACCCCCATCTTTCTCTGTTCTGTTTCTCTCTCTGCATTATTTGTAATACACAAAAGGCGAAACTAACATTGTGTCAAAATCGTAAGTCGATAATCCAAAAAAACATTATACAATATCGTGTGACGGCACACGGCATAAGACCTCCTGATCAAAAAGTCAAATGGTTAGGATCACAGGTGCCATGAGGGTTAAGCATGTGCTCTGTAACCGGTCATCACCCGTCGTGAGCCCTTAGTTAATAATAGGAATACGGGCATTACCCGTCAGTCCAATCTAGTAGTGATAAATGTGACCAGTCTAACATAAGGGTTATGAACCAAATCAGTCTACATATGACTTAGCGATAATTTTGTAATCGCAAAACAGGCTATTTAGTCGACCGTAGAATTTGCGAAATGATAGACTTTAAGACGAAGATTCTTATTAACCCTGCAGCATCCTTGAATCCTTTTTGTTCTAGTCAGTTATATCAACTGTCGGTCTTATAAAACATACTCACTCCTGCGCTCACGCTATTTAACCGGTGCTCTTGCGTATCGAATCAACTTTGAGATATAAAAACCATAAAGCAGGTGATAGTGGTATATTACCATCTCGTATACAATATCTGTCGCGAACTCTGCAACGATACAATCTATACCATATATGTAGCGTACACTAAATGTGTGTGTGGTGGAGAGATAATAGAGTGAAAGTGATGCGCAACACTAAGTCACATCAGAGTGACTTCACCTCGGTGGTGTTTCTTTATATTCGAGTTCTTCGCGACCTCAATATACCATTTCACCTTCGATTCTGACCCAATATAGAAATTTTATTGTTCTCTCGGTGTCCACGATTCTATCTACTATACCATTTAGTATGCGCTGAAGGACACGGCCATTTTTGTTTTTATCGCAGTAACAGTGGTCTATCTCTATCCTTAAGACTCATAGCTCCAGTCACTGAAATCATCACCTGCTTAAACAGATAATGCCTCGTTCCTGCCGAAATAACAGGCGGGTTCCTCTACAAATTAGTGCGCCTATACGTAATGTGATCGGTGAGTGTGTGTGAGACGCTGGATCATATCAAGACTACATAAATATTTATTATACAGATTGACTCCAGCTAACATGAAGAGACTCATTAGATACGATATTACTTCTCATCTGAGTGACACTCGTCTGATTGGGACAACAGATAATTTCTACCTTATTCTATATGCAATATGTACTGGCGAGTGAGAGATTTCGAACTTTCCGGGTGCCGTTTGTTCCTCTCTCTCTTTGACTTATATGTATCACTCTATCTAGAGTCTGAATTAAATAGCTCTAGATTTTAATATTTAGGCGTGAGGAATCGTTTTTTGATAAAGTGTGAAAAATATCATTCGTTTGATGCAGTCAATTTTTGAAAAATCTCGTGTATTTAGGTGTATCCAAAAAGCTTCTTTAGAGTTTTAAGATCCACATCCACTTCTGGCATTGTAGATTTGGGAACATTTTCTTCTGAAGAGATTCTTAATAGCTGGTTAGTTAGAGTGCAAAAGTTAAAGAAAAGATGGCTTGTAGACACTTTACTGGAGCCAGCGATGTAATCTTTATTTGTAAGGGTTTTATTGTCATTCGGAACTTCCAAATAAATGGTATGTAATTTCAATATTTGATTCCTTTCTTGGAATATGAAAGATTTAAATCAGAAAGGTGATTTTGAAGAATTTTCATCCTTTTGTGACAATTGCTTTAGAGGGTTTCCCAGATGTTGAAGTTAAAATCCTGTTCATTTAAAAAACAATTAATCAATAGTAAACTTTACAAACAAAGTACAATCTTAGTTTACTAGGCGTTTATCAGCTGTGCAACTAGTTCAAAGCTTTTTCATATGTAGTCTGTGGCAACTTCCTTTGCCACTTCTGTATGCCATGTCCTAGTAACGTCAAGTCACAAGTACACATTAGGAAATGTGAGTGATACAACATTACACAAACAAATCATATTTGAGCAGAATTATTTTCCAATTTGAACATAAATTAAACAAAGTTTAAAATATACTTCACAATATTCAATTATGCATTTATTTAATGTTTTACCATCTGTATTTGTAATCGTAAGTCGTCGGAAAAAGACGTATATTTTTACACAAACGGCTATAATTTTACTACGTGTTGACGTTCATGATCGACCAGTCGGTCAGTAGCAAACACACAGTGTAATGATTTCAGAAATTATGAGTGATACCACGGGAATAAAAGCTGGAGTAATACCAGTGTGATGATACGAAGGTTTATTAACACATGTATAACTATCTTTGTGGCACCCTCCCTCGAGTCAGAATGGGGGGGGGGGGTGGGGTTGGGCGGTTGCGAAATATACACATTTGCGTAACATCCCTCATTTCTAGTTTTACTGAATATAGATTTTAGATTCTCATTGTATACTGCTGTTTAACTATGACTAATAAAAGTGAGTATTTTAATGCATTTTAATTTGTTCACCGGCCATGGCAATATGTGCAGTTGTTAAGGACATTTTTGAAAGCTGATGTTAATACTGCCTGCGTGTGGACACGGGAGGCTTGAGTGTAATACTGCTGTTTGACGCGGTGAGTCTTGATGTAATACTGCTGCTTGACGCGGAGGCTGTGATGTAATACTCTTGTTTGACGCGGAGTCTTTGATGTAATAACTGCTGCTTGACGTGGAGGTTTGATGTTAATTCGATCTTTTTGACGCGGAGGTTTGATGTAATGAAATGGACATTTTTGGCAGTTATTATTTCTTTCCCATAAAATTCAGAACATGTAATTATTATTTATTTAGCAATGTAGATATTTTTATAACGCGTGTGTATATTCATATCTCATCATGTGTACATTCCTCAATACAATCCCATCGCGTTATGAACGTATTCAATGTCCTACACTGTGGCCTCTTATATAGACTGATCTATTCACTCTCCTTGACTACAATATCAATATAATATACTACACCAGTATTATTCTGATAACTGCACACCTATAGTATGTAATATACGCTCCACTCCCGATGATGCATGCACGAGCTGTGCGACGCTCTCAGTAAACCACAAGAGTTACATAGCTCTAACTTATATCTGAGCGAATACGCGTTGTGTGAGAGTGAGCTATTCTGCCTTTATAAAATGAAAGAATCGAATGTATACATACATACACAATTTTTCCCCTCAGGATATGTTGGAGTGTGTGATATACGAAATTGATACTGATTTCCGTATTTATTCACATATGACTGCCATAGGATGTACTTTTAATGAAAAATGAAGACTCTTCTTTTTTACCCTCGAGCATCTCCGTGCTGTCATCATACGGTCGACAAGCATCTGCTTTATCTAAGCATCACTTGCTTACCACATAGTAATTTGATGCCATGCGCCATTCTTGTCTTGCAGTTTTGGAAAGGACCACTAAAATTATACTCCGGTTACACCATGTCTATCTAATGAGACTGATTGTTGCACCTATCCTTATTGGAGAAGCATTCGATAAATAGCGACAGTATCTCTTTGAACACTCCAATCTATATTCATATACTCCACTCAGAAATGTGTCCCTCTCAATGTCACCTGCAATCACGAACTCATAAGCTAGTGCTCAGGTGCACGCACTCAATATAATAGCCCTGCCGAACATGCTCACAGAAATATGTTTTCTCTCCTCAGATTGCGTCACTGAGTCTAGGCGGAACGTGCTCTAACTCAATAACCTCAGAGTCCAGCCATCTCCAGCTTTTCTCCTGTGCACCGGAGAGAGACTTTCCTTGACACTCATAATCAGAACCCAATATCCTGGTATAATACTTCCTCTCATATACCAAATGATACTGGGTGGCTTGATATGTATACTACCCTAACTTCCATGTACTTTTATCGATTGCGTTCTGTATCGTCAGATCGTCTCATGCGTTCTGATGGACACGAGTCTTGAAATCCCCCACTTAGCTCCAATTGCTAGTGCAATGTGATGAGGAAACGAGAAAAATGGCATTTTGCAATGTCGACGTATATGACGTTATAGTTTCATCCTTCATTTATTTGCCAGCTCCTACACCTGAACCACTCTCTTAATATTGCGAGTGTGTGTATCACTGTTTACATAACGTGTCTCTAATAACAGCTGGATACACCGACATATTATGAACATCTTAGCCTGTGTATGCTCGTACATCATATATTTGCAGGATTCTTACGTCGAGGTATAATATCTTTATTCAGATACACTGATCGTGTGTTAGATTAGATGATAACTTTGACTATAACCAATCCCCACTGGAGAAGAGTTCTTTGTATGTGGCTGGATTCGTTTAACAGGAAGTATGTTAATTTCATTTTTAGGTTTACATCAATACGTAAAACTTACGCCCATCGACAATATATGCAGATAGGTAGTTAATAATTTCCTCGTGTCGTTGTGAGTCTCGTTACCTATTGGTCGCCGGCGATATCATCTTGCTGTTAGGCACTGAAGCTGATCTCTCATTAATCGAGTCTTAGCTCAGAAGTTCGATAGAGTACATGCAATCATGGGTATCGATGCATAAGTGATATATGTCTGTTGTATCGATTTATGAAAGATACGCACTGGGATCGTTATCTCCCCACGGCTGACTCAGGCCTCTACTCGCCTATTAATACTAGTGGTTAGGCAAGTGCCCCCGACCCAAATCTGACAAAGATACACATATCTCCCGCACTTGAGCGTTTCCAGTGCTATGTCTCTACTCTATCAAAAGATTACTGTGTATCTATAACAGTGTGGTGCGATCTACATGTCTGGATTCACTACTGCGTGCTCGTCTTCTCTCAACAACAATATACTCTTCTTTTCATCGCGCAGGTGCATATCATATTCGTCATAATATGCTGATCTCTATTGGTCTCCCTCGAATGTGTTGAATTAATCAGTGTACTAGTACAACTTGTATCACACTTTGATGCAAGGTGAACATCTGTCTCACGCTGAAATGTAGTTAGAGAGCAGATAGCAGTGAATGACTGATCTAACTTATCATGGGTATAACGTGTAAGCCAGGTCATACTGATCTTCTACAGTCATCGACACTTTTGGACATAATAAATTATCGGGACTTTTTCTTTGTTCTCAAACAACGCAAGTCTCAAAGCCCAAGAATCGTCATCACTTCCGGTTCTCTCACTTTGTCCACATACTAAGCCATTGCCTTACTCAGTGTGTCTGGAATTTATGCGGTCTGAAGACTTCCTAGGAAGGCTCAATCAGAACAATTCTTACATAAATCAGATTCTCTCCTACAATTGTATGTCTGGGTGACTTATATAGAGAAAATAGAGCTGACACGTCTCGTAGTTATGTTTAGCACGTAGAACTCACCTGACGGTCCGCTGGATAACTTATCCACGCTCCTTGGTGACTACCATATCTCTTCAAATATGGTCGAAAAGGATATGAGCCGAGAATTGATCTCGCTCTGGAGACATAATTCTTTGGAGATAAATCATATGGAATCTCCTTCTTGCGTCAACGGAATATCATGGCCACTCAATGCAGATGAAGTTGAGTATATTATATCCAGAAATACGTGTCATTGAAGCTCTAGCAGATTCGAAATAAGGATAACCGAGAAAAAACAGCATGCGCCCTCAGATGGGATGTGATCTTATCTCTCAGCTAACTCTCTCTACTGGCATGTACGTCTCTGACCAGCTCGTGTAAGCTACCTGATAGGCATAGCATCGCATAGATTATCGATTATATAAATCGCAATTCCACTTCCGTAAGTTTAGGATTGTTAATACATACATTCATTACATTTAATTCTCTCGATTCCCACAAGGTCCTCTATAAATCTAAGCTCTCTGCAGTGAGTATCTAGTCTGGATAGTCATCTATCACGTTGATCGTGGACTCCTCGATGGGCAGATCTCGACCACGCCTACAATCACTTCGCTAAACCCCCGATTCATACGTTATCTCAAAAATGTGTGGCGCATCGTCGTAAAGTAGTGACGTGTCTCATTCTGTTGCTGACCAATATCGGACTCCCAGGGATGGCTCTTGCCGTGCTCTCACGGATACCGATACTACTAATCGGTCAGATTGGTGCCCCAAGGCAAGATCCTAACTAATGTCAATACTCAGGGACCGTCATGCGGGCCTATAGCTATTCGTTAGACATATTCGTTGCATTATGTTGGTATCCCCATTCAACCTCTCTCGTTGAGGCGGTAGAACTATGTTCATATTTTAGGGATAAATGAAACATGAGATCTACATACATGGGTATATATAATATATAATAAATATCCAAACCATTTCTTGTTTCCCATACTGGCTGACACAGATATTCAGTGGTAGCATGCATAATTAATGCTGTTGATGAATCTGTGCATCAACGGATGCGCTAGGAGTATATATTATAGATCTATTATAATATTTTGCTACTACGACAAGCTTAACATGACAGATAGTGTTACCAAAAGCTAACATAGGACTAATACTTTTTATTGGACGTTTGCCTTATTCATATGAACTGTATTACAGGAATACAACAGTTGTCGGGGTGCGTGAGGAACCCTAAGGATCTTTTTAAAGACGCCACCAAATCATACTCTAGTGTTTGATAGAATTTCTATCTCTTGCGATCTTCGATTGATAAATCTTATGGACATTCTGTTGGCCTTCAAACAAAATCATTTGTGATGGGCCATATATGTTACCTAATAGTCATCAAGCTCTATTACACCATAGGTGCTTTGTTCTCAGCCATGGTGGTATATACAGCAAACCCATACTTTTTCTGTGCGCCCATATACACACCTATGAGATTATGCTTTACCCCGCCCCTGATTTTAACAAGCTCCTGTATTGACCTTGATATAATATCATTCTTTCTATTGTATTTCGTGAAGAAATAGAGTTTTGAAACATAAGTATAACAATAACACACATTCACACAACAATGTTACCTAATGCCACATGTATTAGTTTACCGGTATATTTTCTTATTGGTTTGCTATAGATACCCGATGACATTTTTGTAAACACGCACGAGACAGCGCCCGAGTGGGTTTTTTCAAAAATGTCACTCGGGTACATGTATCTATAGCAAACCAATATGAAAAATATTAACGGTAATTTTCTAACTATGTACCAATTTGTCTACGTCTCCATGCTTGATCTTAAAACTCGTGACAAGTCTGGAGTTTCGGATGAATACAGTAGATTTTTTTGTTACATGGTGTATCCAATACTGTGTAAAACCGAAATGGACAGTTTGAATAGAAGTGTTACATGTAGTATCCGGAGATAGGAATGGAGCTGATTTTTTTTTTTAAAATTTCCTTTCCCAAGTATACAGCAGAGCGCTAGGCGAAAAAAATAATCATCAAGCTCTAACTGGTGTTATAAGACTAACAAATTATCAGCATTTATGAAAACCTCTATACATCTTCGCGAGCAAGTGGTCCGTTTCGCTTACTCTAATCTTTACCCCTTGGCTGATTAGATTTCTGCGACTGATCAGTTGCCATCTCACACGGACGATGCGAGTTATCGCTCTGTGTGACGTAAACACTCGAGTGAACAATTGTTCTGATTGTTTGTTTTATTTAGGTGTATCATACTTGTTGCGAAGCTTATATTCCCCTTTGATCTTTCGGGGTAAATCGGTTATTAGAAAACTTGCCTTTTATTGATCTTTTAATTGATTCTACTTTGGTTTTTTATGTCTTATGCTCAATCAGGTATGAAATGGACGCAATTTGATTGCGATATGCCTTGGGAAGTCAAAGCACGGCTTAGAAACTCGACTAAATCTTCCAAGGGGTAGATAAGTAGACGAATCGGACACTTGGCTCTGCGATAGTATGGATTAACCTATGTATGTTGATGACAATGGTGGATTGGACGGTAATTCGGGAAACGGTATATCTGTGCTACAGCTTGTTTCAGGCGGGCATGAGAAGATTAACGAAATTAAGAACCGAATATAGGGCCGAAGTTAAATAGGTCTTCTTTTCGATCTAAAATACTGTTTTTCGTCATTGAAAACAAAACAGCATTGGAGTGGATTATGGGTGATTGAAATTAAGAGATTTATCCAGTGATTTTGAGAGCCAAAGCGCGCTCTCAAAAAGAAACAACCACTCCTGTCTTCTCGCTGAATCCGCCCAGATTCATGCATTATTTGGATTTCAAGATACATGGATTCTAAGAGCTTTCAAGTGTGCATTAGGATTATCCAAGTTGGATGTTTGATCCTTCAGATGTGACTTTCGGCAGTATGTTAAAGTTTTATACCTTATAAAGAACGATTCGGTCTTTTATGCGAGATAATATCATCTACCCGTTTTTTTTTTTTTGTTAGTGTTGGGAACGACGGACAATTTTGAGAGAGAGAGAGAAGAGAAGAGAGATGAGAGAGATTGATGAGAGATTGGAGAGAGGATACTTGGAGCAGAGAGAGAGAGAGAGAGAGAGAGTAGATAGGTAGAGATAGGTTTGTCAT
>CAJDSM010036946.1:0-15839 GCA_903981925.1 Ostrea lurida
ACACACAAAAATGCATGATATCTAACTAAGTCCCCCTCCCAGATGTCCCCCTCCCAGATGTTTTCGAAAATCAATCCCATCTAAGCTGTTCCTATAGCTACATGTAGCAACTTCCTACAGTTTCGTAGAAATATATCAACAAATAAAAGCACTATCCTGGCGACAACATGCTATACACAACAAATGTGAATACTGTCCGACAGGTACGTGTTTCATTTGAATTTATTTCAATTTTCATGAACAAGAACACAAGGGGTTTAAATGAGTACAGCAAATCATTTTTCTTATTTACCATCAAATTTTTGCGCAATATATTTTCAAGCTTGTAGAATAGACGACATGTTCAATATGATGGTCTTGTTATTCACACATGATTAAAAAATTACTCTATGAACACAGTGCTCTAAAATAGCTCATGCCAAATTGATCTAGTATAGTAGCACATTAGCATATAGCTAAAGTATTCATTGAATGTTCCAATGTCTGCTTCGTTACCTTGGATATCTAGAACATTGAGCATGCAAACGGCAAACTAATTACTCAACTTTATGACAAACGGTCGATTATCAGCTTCTCATCGTCAACTTCCCACTTTAGGTAGAATATTTCCATATACGATTATGTGTGTATGTCTCTTACTTATTCGATACGCAACTTGTTCGTGCCTGCATTATCGTTTTGAATCGAGACAGCTACTAGAGACAAATTGTTGTTGCAGGGGTCAACATGCACGTTTAAAGGAAGCATATCTTAAATTTGTCGTTATAATCATTAGTTTACCAATAACCATCCTTGAGTCAAATGCTGTCTGATGTGTCTTCAATAGCCCATTCGCTAACTCCTTTTTATTCACCACTGATTTGACACGACTGTTCCGTACCTGCATCAAGACTATAGGTCACAGCGTTGTAGGTCACACAGGGGGTACTCCTCTTACACCTATCCGACTCTGTGTGTCGGCCGGTGATCCCACCTACTTGTTTTGGTATTCATTTAGGACTACGAAGATTGATCACTGTCGTTATCTTTGCCTTTACATTGTGGTCCTGTATCAAAAATACACAAACACAAAATTAGTACTTAGAGTATCAAAATTTGAACATATGAAAGAAAAAATAACACACTACTGTGTGGAATTTGGTATATTGTCAATGACCTGAACTAAAAAGTAGAAAGCACAATTTTTAGCGCTACTTTTATTCAAACATTCCTTCAGATGTACAACTAAAAATGCTAGGCAAACCAGGGTTTCAAACAATTTATGGCAGTTTGATCCAAAGAAATGCATATAACTAGATATATTTTTTTCAATTTTAGGTCTTGGTAAATATGTTCAATTTGTGACATACATCCACTCGAACTGGTTTGGCGACAACTGACATCTCTTATATAATGAAAAACGTTTAGGAGATTTAGCATTCGATTTTTTTTTAATTTGAACAAAATGGCAAATTTTTTAAACAAAATAATTCTTGATGATTGAAGGATTTAAAAAAATTCTTGCTGCCCTCTTTTGTAATTTGATTTTTTTTAATACAGTTGGTTTTTAACATTACACTAGATGGTGCAGCAATGATTAATACGCGGAAAAACTACACTGTTAAAAGCCTTTAAAATTGCATTAGACTGCATGAAATGTCGGGTGTTAGGCAAGAAGAACGGTACAATATCAAATGTGAAACACAACACATTACCAACGACTTGAATAATATGCCATTGTTATTTTTGGGATAACGACACAATCTACATAAGCATGAAAATAGAATAGAAATGCAAACTACTATTAAAACGGCTGAGAAGAAACCTGGCGTCTATATATCAAACCTATGAAGTATTACATGGAGTAATAAAAACATTGACGATGAAGTCATGAAAAAGATCGGAATAAGGAGGCTAGTGGTGAAAAAAAATCCCAATTACTTTCAAGTATTGCTTGATATAATTTTGTATAAAATTTAAATGTTTAAAATAGTCAACTACAATCAAATTCACTTACATGCATATGGTTTATTTCATATCAGTGTAGTCCACATCAGGTATATACAACAATAACAATCTGAAGTACAAATATAACGTGGAAAGAAACATAACAATCACAATTGGAAGTATGAATGTAACGGGGAGGAAAACACAACAATAACACCATTTGAATAGATACAAGTAAATCAAAATTTGCATTCGGAATAAATAATAAAAACCAAAAATTATTTATCTTCTGTAAATACATAGCTCAAAATAAAAAGTGAAAATTAAAAGTGACCCCAGTAATAATCAACTTGTAATTAATAAAGACAGCATTGCGGGGGGAAATGCTAGTGATTTTTAGATAAATAAAATAAGAAAATCCAAGTTAAACTATTATTTGGTGTGTAACTACCGTAGGTGCCTTCCTTTCAAAGAATTTTCTAAACCATCTAATATGATTTTTTTTCTTTGTTGTTTTAACTGTAACATTTTTTATAATGATCATAGCCCTGATATTTCATTGATATTAATAACATTCGAACGTATGTTATGAATAATAGTCCATCATCAGCAGAATCAGAGATGTGCTATTTCTAATTTTGCACTTTTAATATCCAACAGTACTTCATACACCATTAAAAGAAAAGCTGAATTTCAGCATGTTGCATATTGTAACACAATATATTACAGGCAAAGATAACGAACAGTGATCAAACTTGTAAGTCTCAAGTAGAATACAAAACTAGAGCTGGGCAAAAACAGACCCCTGGACACACCAGAGATGGAGCATCCTCTGTCCACCGGTCACACCCACCATGAGCCATATCTTGATCAGGTAAACGGACTAATCCGTAGTCACAATCAGATTATAAGAAACGGATCAACAATTGCTATAAAACACATCAGACTGCATCACCTACATATGGTGTGTATGTCTCTCAACTTATTTGATGCGCAAAAGCTTGTTTTGAATATGATCAGTTTTTGAACCGTGGCAGGCTACTTACAAACAAGTTCTTGTTGCGGGGGATTCAACAGTGACGTTTAAAAACAGCATTATGCAAATCCTATGGTTATTAAAACGATTTGCTTTGCCAGTATGGGCTACCATTGGTTCAAATGCTATTTGATGTGGTTCATAATAATTGTAAAATCGTTTTTCATACACTGAATTGAATACGGATTACTCCAATTACGTGATCAAGACAATGGGTAACGGCCGGAAAGTAATGCGTACTCCTCTAGGACACTGATCCCTCTGATGTGGGTCCAGGGGTCTGTGTTTTCCAGCTGTTTTGTATTCTATTTGGGGACTTACGAAATTTGACATTTTTCGTAATCTTTGCATTTATATTTGATCCAATGTTAGGACCATACTGGCAATCTAGATCGTAACATGACTGTTGAAACCCTTGCAACAACAGCTTGATAATGAAACATCAGCATTTTTACAGGTAACTGCAAAGCAAAAAAAATAACCCTCTATCATGTATCGGGGATCATTGGGAATAAATATTACATTCATCGGGACTATGGGCTCACGGCGGTTGTGACCGGTCAACAGGGGATGATTACTCCTCCTGGGCACCTGATCCGACCTCTGGTGTGTCCAGGGGTCCGTGATTGCCCAACTCTTGTTTTTGTATTCTATTTAGGAATTACGAGATTGATCACTGTTCGTTATCTTTGCCTTTACATTCATACATTGTAAGTCTATAAAAAGTGGTAAACTGTATACAAAACCTACAATGAGATAAAAATGTATGCATGTTAATCTCATATGGTACAATTTTGATGCACCAGATGCGTGTTTCGACAAAATATGCATGGCATAAAAACATTGTTCATGAAAACAGCAGAATCAACATATTTTGCATTGAGTAAAACCACGGCAAGGTATTTGTATTCCTGTAAACAAGCAAATTTTTCCCCAAGAGGCTTAGGTGATGGTAAAACATACAATTCTCCTTCTTTCTAAAGAAAAACGCCGTCAAATGGAATCCCAGTTGTAGTAGAGGCAAACTGTTTGATCTTCCATTTAGCAGCATATGCTGGTTGTTTAGTCCTAAATGAAAAAAAAAATGTATTTGTAATAAGAGCTGCTACATGAGAATAAATTAGGTTTCGCTGTGGCTTTCAACTTGACATTTAGATACATCAACTGCGGTATGTTTATCTATTATAAATAATCATTTTTACTTATATATCGATTTTATATATCCCGATGAACTCGAAATAAAAGGCACCATGGTGTTTTTCAAAATTACTTCATGCCTATAGATATTTTTTAACATAGACCAACAATACAACTTTACGACAAACGGAATTTCTTCAGCTTCTCCATTGTCAATTCTCATATTTATGTAGCCAAATTCCTTTATCCCCTTCACCCTCTCACCTGGTTCGAACGAAAAAGTTTGTTCTTAAATCGAAACAGGCTAATGACAAATCAGTAGCATTTCTCAAATTTTGTTTGTTAGAACGATCTAATTTATCAATTCAGCCCATCATTGGGTGAAAATATCCTATATGTTTGATACCAATACTGAAGCTGTTCTTTACACACTGATGTTGACAACGCATTACCCGTTTTGCTGAATGCGATATAGGGTCCTCGACCGGTGTGATCGACTGAAAATGGATGCTTACTCCTTCTAGGTACCTGACCCCCCTATGATGTATCCAGGGGTCCGCGTTTGCCCAGGTCTTGATTTTGTAGTCTTTATAGGAAATACAAGATTGGTCACAGTCCATTATCTTTCCATACCGGCATTATGTGTAGCATTTTCGTAACCTGTATTTTTGTATATAGATTTCATTACACCCATATCATCATCTGTCTCTTCTAAAGCGATACACTCATCTAGGGTGAGCGAGGTACATATCACTGTAAAACCATTAATTATGAATTCATTGAAATAGGTCCTGAGTTTTGTGCTTCATTTCATTTTTAATATGATATTTAAGCATTTAATTCAATATCATGGAAAAATGAAGTTGCAAGTAGTGATGATAACTAACAGGGAAATAATGCATAAAGAATTCAAAATTAATAGTAGGGCTAAATCTGACTCCTGGACATACTAGAGGTGAAATTATATGACTAGAAGGGCTAAGCATTCCCAATAGTATAAAGTGAAAAAATAATCAAATACATTACCTAGATAAATATGTAGACTGGTAAATTGTCGGGATTCTAAGACCTGGTGCCGACATCAAACTTGCTGTGGAGTTTTCAATCTGATGTACGCTTGATCATGAGAGGTTTGTGCTTCATAGGGTATAGACAAATAAGAAGCGTTGTGGCTGATGTTTACATCAACAAATCCATATTTCACCCGTTTTAAATTTACAAATCGCCAGTTAGCTTTGCCGTTGTTGCTCTCGGGGGACTATTGTTATCTTATTCTAATAAAGAGTCATATACAGAAACAATAACTTTTCTGACACTTCTGGGGGAGTTACATAACTTGAAATATGATATATTTTCGTCTACGCATAGAAATAACAAATGTTCTACAACAGCCACGTCCTAGCGAGCCCTCTTAAATAATCGGTATAATTACGCGGTTTGTGAACTCGTTCTACATGTAGATAATGGCGAGTCATTGTAAGCACATAGACACTACAGCTCATTTTTTTTTTTTTCATATGCTAATCTAGTGCCATTTAAATACGTATCGATATTTAGAACAATTTGAATGCATTAATTTGCTCTCAACTGCGCTTTGAAGATCATCCGGAATTCAAAGGTTTCTTCATGCCGACTCAGACATACATAACGTGATTTAGAATGACAACAGACGTGTTTTGTAGAAACGTACATGTATCTAAATATCTCTTAAAGGGTCCACATTCGCTTTTCAAGAATGGGATTATTCCCCGCTTCTTATGATTAAGTAATTAGCAATCATTCTAACAGAAAGCCTTATAATATATCCTTATAGACTAAACAATGTGACGTTATAGTCCTGCTTCCATGTCTCTCGGCTCTTGGTTGATCAACCGGTCATAATGATCCTCACACATATTATATTTTGCTTATAAATGAGTTGTATCTCGTTTTATTTTAATCTCTTTTCTCTCATAATCTGTGAAAATGTTTGGGTATATCAATTGCATGCATAGACGCGCTGCACTGTTTACCGTCTGTGCGCAGATGTGTAAAGATCATTAGCAATCAATCTTTCTAATTTATATTTATCTTTCCTGGCCTTTCTTTTTTTAAGAACATTTATACTTATTCTCTTAATTATTTCTTTGCACTTTATTACCAGAGACATGTATGTCTGTTATCACTAAGCCCCAACATATTCATTTTCATGCGTGTGTGTGAGTGTGTTTGTGTGTGATTAAAGAAGATAGAAATAAATTAGGAACCTGTACAGTTGTTTGTTTCATCATCCCATGAGTAGCCAGGGCAACAACCATTAGGGTATCTTTAACAAGAAAATGTGTAAATTAATTTAGCACAGCCTCCCTCTATTTATCTCAACAACAACAACAAAACAGCAATTAACTGTCCAGAGTATCATATTAATTTCTTACCTTGAGCAATTGGATTGAGTTGAAGAAGTACTATTAATGCCACAGAGGTAGAGAACAAAGGATATGTTCAGCACAGAATACGTCAAATTCATCGGTGATCTGTCTGAGACAAACTAGCAATCTTTTGACATTAATAACGCGGACGGAATGCACACGTAGAATTCTGTGTACAATCATAAATGATTTAACGGGAAATGAACTTACGCTCGAGTGTGACATAAGAATATGCGCTGAACTCAGAAAATGTTAGAAGTAGGGTTTTCAGTCGATTTTAGTTCGAATATGCAAAGGTAATCTTGAGCGTACATTTATGAACTAATAAAAATCGTCATAGAAACGATGAAGAAAATATAAAGATTTTAAGTATTAAAAGTTTTAAGCAAGATAAGGTGGATCATTTAAATGCAACAATAAGGTTAGAATTCACAGCAATAATGACATATATTTCTGTACTTGATATAATTTTGCGTATATAGAGTTCATCATGAGTTGGTCTCAACATATTTGTGATGCCAACGTGACTTCAGTATGCTGTAAGGAAGATTGCTTTACGTGGAAATTGATCAATGCCCTTATTTACTGAGATTTGCTATATTTATCTCTTCCGTTTACATATATATGGAGAGAGAGAGAGAGAGAGAGAGAGAGAGAGAGAGAGAGAGAGAGAGAGAGAGTTATATAAATGCGTTTTATCATTATTTACTATTATTATCAGTGCAGTTTTTACATACATGTATACGTCAGTAAACAGATGAATGCACAGATAGATATACTGCAAGCGCTTTCTCCATGTCTACATGGTTTTTCAGGAAGTTCAAATATATTCGAATTTTGATTGCATGCGACATTGTTAGTATCAAGATCAATTCCCTTTATGATACATTATAGTTTTATTTATTTATTTTCTTTCCATGAGTTACAAATTTTGCTGCTAAACCTATTGAATGAAAACGTGACGATAACGATCAATGATCGATCTTTTATCTCATATAAAGAATATAAAGTAAGAGTAACCGGGATACCAGAGGTAGTATAAGGTACCTAGGATGAGTAGGCATTCTCTGTCGACCGGTCACACCCGCCGCGAGTCCTATATATCAATCAGGTAAAGTAAATCTTGTAAATCACAAAAAAATGCAACATTAAATATTTTGACTCTATAGATGCTTCCTATGTTGCCATTGGAATCTTTAACCTTTTTGACATATTTCAGTTGATCACCTCTTGGTGTCTCTCATTGTTCACACAGCTTTCCACATAAAGATGTATGAGAAAAGATAAAGACAAACGAAAGGTGATCAATCTTGTAAGTCCTAAATGAATACAAATTAAGAGCTGAGCAAACAAAAACCCTTGGACACACTAGAGGTAGGATTAGGTGTCTAGGAGGAGCAAGCATTCTCTGTCCACCATATATTGATCAGGTAAATATATTATTCCGAAGTCAAGATCAATTTATAACAAACGACCAAACAAATGGAATGAAACACGCCATACGCCATTTGGCCCAATACCAGGTTGCATTGGCAAACTATATTGTTATAACGACCCTAGAATTTGCAAACACTGACTGTAAATGTGACTGTTGAAACCCCTACAACATAAACTTGTTTGTCAGTAGCCTGTCTCGATTTAAACGCTGTGCATACACAGAATAAGCATCTTCTTGACGCTATCACTGATCTGTTCTCCAAATATGAGTATTGTTTTTCAGATTTATGACGAATGAAAAGTGAAGATAACAAGCAGTAATCAATGGTCGATATTTGTCAGTTTCTTTCCCCCCTAATTCAAAACTAGGTGCAGCAAGACTCGTTCTACGTCTCTGCTTCCGGTGTGTATAAGATGGTGGAGGGTGTAATTTTCAAATGCGAATGCCGTCTTTATTGTGTGCGGATGCTTGACCCGCGGAGTAAAGCTCCGAAATATGAATCAATGGAAAATAATACAGTGGATTCCATTGTGGAACAGCGAAAACGAGCGCTTGAAATCTGACACTACACCCCGGACACACACCGCTCATGTATTAGTTAGAAATATTTACGGTGGTTGAATAATTATCCTTAGTTTGGAACTTCTGCATAAATGGGTTATGTTTGTTTTAGTTATTTTGTCAATGCAGTCACAATGTCTTACATCCATAATTAATATTGACTCGAATTTCTCAGCCCGCGGATTTTAAGATCTACTGTACATGTCGTCATCAATATAACTTCATGGGGAAGCGTATGAAACAATTGGCACAGTATTCTCACAAAAATATTCAAGATTTTATTTAAGATAATTTAAGTTAAACACTAGCTGTTCTCTGACAGAACCCCCCCCTTTTTTTTCCCCCGCATCTGTCGGGACGACGTGATTCTAATTCAAAAGGGACGGATTAATGACACTTTCCTGTAAGTTACGATACTGAACTGTAGACAGGAAACATTCCAGAATTGTTTTGATGAGTGTATGTCAGTTAATTTTGATACATTATGTACACATTCCTTTCGTTAAATTTCAGTAAAATGACAGACTGGATCTTCATTACATTTGACATTAATCAAAATATCGGATTGAAATTGTCAACTTATATAATTTAAACAAAGTTGCATTATCATGGTATTTGTTAAATCATGTTTGATACGGACCCATGAAAGTACAGTCAAAACACCAAACACCAAAGAATGATTATACTTCGTTATTTGTAGAACTAGAGGATCCAGATTTTTTTTTTTTTTTTTTTTTTTGTATAAAATTTGAAATAAAGCAATGTGTTATTATATCATCATCTGCTTTAATCATGAATCCAATTTATCAAATGCAATATTAGCGTGATTTACCAAATGAATAGAAAAAGAAAAAAAAAAAAAAGAAAAACGAACCAAAAAAAAAAATTAAAAAATAACTAATTTAATTGTGTGTGTTAAATTAGTGTGTCATTTATTATTTTTTTTAGGCATTGACCTCTTGAAAATTAATAAAAACCATTGTGTTGTTGTTTTTTCTTTACAATCCAATCAGAAACAGATTTAATATAAGAATTATACATTTGTTTGCATTGATAATCCATCTTATGAAATTTCAACGGACATTGAATTTAGCATGATAAATATTGCCTGTGTGGGCTTCCTTGTACCGCTATGATGGTGAAAGGTTTACTTCGTAAATTCTGAGTGCAGTCTTCTCGTATCATGCATTATTGCACAATTTCTTAAGAACATGCAGCAACTGATCCATAGTTACTGCACATTCAACATACATTATACTATGCCCATCACACTCACAAACATTCTTCACGCAAACAACGCCGGGGGGGGGGTCGTGACACAAAATAATAGAAGCATAGGTGTAGCAGGGTAGTCGGACCATTTAATTGTAGGCCATGAAACCGAAGGTTTCCAAGAGCGCGAAGCGCCGAAGGGGAGGGGTAGGTGGGGGGGTACCCCGAAATTTTTTTGAAATATTAGATACTTATTTGCGCTATTCGAGCATCAATCTTGCAATTGGCATAACATATATGTAGTAACTTTTCAGTTTTCGCATATACGTTGACGAATTCTATGAACTGTAAGCAAGATTTTAAAAAACCATAAAATTTTTTTTATCAATTTCTTCAAATTCGTCTTCTTGAGTTATCTCACGTAAGGATCGACAACTATCGTTGTTTTAAAAAAAAAAAAATCGACGGAAAAATTTATGTTCATATAAAAAAAAAAGAAAATTTTATAAATATATAGATTTATATTAAAACAATAATTTATGAAAATTATATCAGTGTAGGCACATTGCCTCTTCAAGCCAGACGCGCAACGCCCTGTAGGACTGTTTGAAGGGGGGGGGCAAACTTCTAAATTATGTGACAAGCAAAAAAAACTGAATAGGCTAATAAACTGCTCCGCGTCTGTTTTGAAGGCCCGGAGGGGGGGGGGCAAAATCTTAAATAATTGAGCAACAAAACAAACAACAAAAAAAGGTCCCATTAATGCCTCCTGTTTGAAATGGGGGAGGGGAACTTCCAATTATGTGACATGATGCAGAAAAAAATTACATGACAAAATGAGGGTGGTGGGCAAAAGCAAAACATACTCAGCTGTCCCCCCCCTCCCGACTCCTACGCCCATGAGAAGTTACAAATATAATCCTAAAAAATTTTAAAAGCCTTATATACCTTATTATACCTGGAGCTATTAGGGTTTAAGCTTCCAGTCGGGTTGATCATTCCAAGACCTTTTCAAAGTACCCCCCCCCCCCTTTCGACAAATCTCGGTACATCCCCGTGTATAGAGCAATTTATATTCAGAGTTATACATTACATTGACCATCTACATCAATTAACAGCTTTTAAAAGAAGTTCAGAGGTCAGGATATATATTTTTTGTCGATATTCTTCATTCTGAGAGGGAAGGTCCGAGAGAAGGAGATCTGTTCGCATCTTAAAAATTTCTATCACTTATTTAAAGAAATAGAGCCGTGTTTCACATTTAAACTTAACTAAGGCTTAGTTTGCGTAAGTGAATTTAATCAATAATGTTTTTTCATTGAAAAAAGTCCAAGTGTATTGACGTCATCTATTATTCGATCACCAGAGGAAATTCAGGTCTAGCTGAAACATTTAGACATTCTTAATTGTTCTTCCCGCGAGAAACTCTTGAATGCATTTCTAGTTCACCTCTCAGCGTTTAAGAACCAAGACCTTATTTATCATGCGTTACTAAAACTCGATAACTTTGTAACTAAACGTGTACATAATACGCTCTACAAAATGGAGGTTAGAAACGCCTGAAATAACGGATCGTGCGCCACCTGTGATCATAGGAGGTAAGTTTTGGAGTTTTATTTGCCATTTCAGAAATTTTATTTAGAACAAATGCAAATTTAAGAATGGGAGAAACCCGGACCCTTGGAACCACCAGAACTGGAATCACTTGTCTGGGAGAATTAAGCATCCCTTTTTGATAGGTTGTCATTTCTGAAAATATTTCTATGTGGGAGGGTCCTTTGAAGTATGTATGGTACCCGTGTCTGGTTCTTCATATCGAATTCATTTGTTTAGTTTACAGAGTCGTTGTTCTACTTCTTTTTCTGACGGGCTTTTTGAGTTGTCAACTTATTTTGTTATGTTGATGGTGGTAATCCGTTTTAATTGAACATACCAGTTATCCTTAGTGATCGTTAAATATATGCTACAGCTCAGAACATCAAAGATGAAATCACTTTGGTGACATTTGAAAGTTGACGGGGTGCTAATACACTTTAAATACGACCCTCGAAACAGATCTCACTACACGTCCGATCTGTTCGACTCCTTAGTGATCTTAATCCAGATCCATGTGGAGTGAATGTTTTTAAAGTAGTAGCTGAGGTGCATGCGTACGCTTCCTTGCCCGAGCATTTCATGATGTAATATTTCAATAACATTGAAAATTGTCCCCCACTCTGTGGAGCTGACAAATCCCATACTTTTTTAAAGCTTCAGCTATAGACATAGAATTGCCATAAGAGAGTACATCATCAATCAACGAATAGATGATAAGCCAAAAAAGGTATATTTATGCTGACTTCAAACAAAGGAGGAAACATATTTTCAAAAATAACGATTAAAAACTCGCATTTATTTCAACACTGTTAAAAAAAAAATGAAACAAACGTCTGAATCAAAAGTCGAGACGCAGACCTTATATTGCATACCGGATCTAAGAGGTTCGATTCCATACTGATATTAGAGATTGATAAAAGCAGAAACGGAAACATATATTTGAAATTGTGGATTAAGGATTTCAAAATCTGAAATAAGATTTTTCGCTTAAATCATTATACAATATAAATTGGCGAAGTTAATATTGTATTAAACGTAATCATACCCCCCACCCCCACAAAAACAAAGTAGAGTGTTGGACAACACGGATCTCCGACAAAAGCTAAGGCAGAATACAAATCAATAATACATGTACAAAATAAACGGATAGCAGTGGTGATAGATAAACGAAAACTAATGCAAATAATTTATTTCTGACACCAAAATAAGTTTCAAAAGCACATGACTGTTGAATCATATACTGATATATTAATGTGTGCCAGCAATTTGAGTTTTTATCTTATACATCGAGTGGCAGTCTTGAAAAATCGGGAAGTATGATATACGAGGTGACTGGAACCATTAGATGTTTGCACCATTAAAGACAAGTACAGCCATTTCCTTCTTTATTGTCTACTAACGGTTCAAGTTCTGTGAAACTTTGAATGTCGTCCTGTTTCCTGGATAAATATAAAACACGATAAAATATGATACATCAATCGGTTTGACTATTTAGCTATCTATCTATTCATACTAACAAATTAACAGCTCAACTTTATGACAGAGGGGACGATTTCAGCTTCTCCATTTTCAACTTCCAATGTTTGTGTAGACGTTTTATCTATCAATAATAATGATTTTCATTCATATGTCAATTCAATATATCCCAGCGATCTAGAAAAAAGGACACCACAGAGTCTTTCATGTCTGCTTTGTACTTGGATATTCTATTGAACATTGACATTAACGGCAAACTAACTACTCAACTTTATGACAAACGGGGCGATTTTAGCTTCTCCATTGTCAACTTCCCATATTTATGTAGCAATATTCCATAATCACTTGCATATGGTGTGTATGTCTCTCAACTTATTCGATACAAGAGCTTGTTCTGCGTATAGTCAGTGTTTGGATCGAGGCATGCTACTTTCAAACAAGTTGTTGCAGGGGTTTCAACAGTCACGTTTAAAGGAAGCATTTCGCATATTCTGTGGTCGTTATATAGCGATTGGCCGGTATGGCCTGCCATTGGTTCAAAAGGTATCTGATGTGTTTCATAACAATTTTTAAGCCGGTTTTTCATACACTGATTTTGACAAAGGATTACTCCGTTTTCCTGATCAAGACAATGGGCTCACGGCGGGTGTGACGGGTCGACAAGGGATGCTTACTCCTTTTAGGTACCAGATCCCACCTCTGGTGTATCCAGGGGTCTGTGTTTACCCAACTCTTGTTTCTGTATTATATTTGGGACTTACGGGATTGATCACTGTTCGTTATTTTTGCCTTTACACCTATTTATCTATCCGTCCATCAATTTATATTATATATTCATCCATCTGTGTGTTTTATATTACTTTATAATGAATATACCACACGTTTTATGTTGCATTTGTTTAGAATCGCAACAACGGGGTTTTTTTTACTTGCCAACGTCTGTTACAACATTATCCTTCAACTAAAACAGCAAATATAACGAATAGTGATCAATCTTGCAAATCTAAAACTAAGAAATTCCCCTTTCACTCTAGTAACGATTCCCTTTATGAGTGAAATAAGTGAGGTGGGGTTGCCTTAGGACAAAGACATGTTTTGACCTAAACATGTTCGAAATTAATATTTCCATTTTTAATGTTTACAATGCTCACGTAATGGTCAGCAAAAAATTTCACGTCATTGATTAAATTATAAGTGCCATACAGCACTTACAATTCGTCGGTATGTAAACAAGGCTCGTGTCGTGCTTTTGTTTACATATATTGAATATGCTAGTAAACGTTCCGATTAAAGCAGATTTTTTCTATTACTAGTTCATTATTAACACAATTAAGCAGTTTCTAATGTTTTTCGCATCTCATTTTGTTTTAAACACGGTATTTTCTGTGAAACAATCTTAACGTAAACAATAACAAGGCACGAGTCTTGTTTACACAACAATAAATCGTGATCCCTGTTACAGTATCTTATTTGTAACTCAACAACTTACATTCAGATTTTCGTTGGTTAAGCATTTTAAACATCAGTTATTAAATACAAATATAAAATTTAGCTCAACACGTGTCCATGTCCCTTTAAAATGCTACAGTATAATGTTTTATTATGATTACCAATTACTTCAAATCAACGTATGATTAGTCTACACCATAATTCTATTAAAAAAAGTCTATATTGTATTTAACACGAGGCCTACTACTAACAAGAATGTTGATGTTGCAGGGTTATAACGAATCTCGTTTGAAGTCATCGTTTCGCAAATTCTACGGTCGCTATAATGACCTTGTTTCCGATTACAAATTATCACCAAGTCATATGTTGACTGATTTGTTTCATACCCTTTGTTAGACTGTCATTTTCGTACTAGATTTGACGACGGGTAACTCCGTTTACTTTGTTTCGACTACGGACTCACAGCGGTTGGGACCGGTCAAAAGAGGATGCTTACTCCTCCATGGCACCTGGTCCTGCCTTCGCATTTGTCGGAAGTCCGTGTTGCACTACACTCGATTTTGTATATATGTTTGGGGGACTATGATTACGTTTAACACATTCTTTACTTCGCAAATTCTATTTGGGACTTACGAGACTGATCACTGTTCGTTATCTTTGCCTTTACATACAAGGACATATTCAACCCGTTTTATTTTAGCTGTCTTTGTCATTGTTTAGTTTGTCTATACAACCTATCATGGGGGTCAAATGCTACCTATTATTAATCTATTCTTTGCACACTGATTTTGACCGCAGAATACTCCGTTTACCTGATCATGTACAGGGCTCACGACAGGTATGAACGGTGAACAAGCTATGCTTATTCCTCCTAGGCAGATTATCCCACCTCTAGTGGATCCAAAGGACCGTGTTTGCCCATCTCTTATAGGAGTTATGAGATTGTTGACCGTTACTTTCACCTTTTCATATCATTGTTTAGTTCATGGACGAAATGACTGTAATATTCAATGTCATGCAATAACAGGGGTCTAGACGCTCATGTATGAGCCAAATGATTGGCAGGTAATGTGGTTATGTGCCAAATGTCTTGGAATGTAATGCTTTTCTTGCTGGTTGTGGAGTGTTTGCGTAATTTCTGTCGAAAGCTAGACATGATGTAAATCTTACTAACGTTCGGCTTCTTCTCCATCGAGCCCCGTTCCAGATATCGTTTTTATGAACAGAGATACACGAAACGTTGCATACCGTACCTAATTAAAACAAGACGTCATATGATCTACCGAAGTATTTAGTAAATGAAAATACCGACATTTTGAGAGCAAACATTCAGGCGCCATTTTGTTTATGATGATCAATACCACTTTTAATCATGATACTTTATTTTTGTGCCAATCAAAAGAAGTATTTATTCACAACATATAACTTTGCTCGAGTCTTCCATGTGAAAGAATTTATATTTGCGAGAGCTAAATTCTTTCGAATTTCTATAGTCTCACAAAATTACACATAAATAAAGTTCTCGCCAATAAGATGTGATTTACCTTATCATGATCCGCTACGGCATATAAAAAAAATGTTTGTGATATATATATATATA
>CAJDSM010036947.1:728-24977 GCA_903981925.1 Ostrea lurida
GTACAAATAATGGCATGTTTCATGGATATGTTTCTAAATGATCTTTTCAAATTTATACTGTCTCATTGTCAATTCCAAACAAATTGTAAATTTCCCTTATAGTCAGGTTTTATAATGACAAAAGCAAGCCCTGGTGTATGGATGGTTATAACTGACTAATTAACTATCCACCCTGACAAAAAGCACTGCATGACGATGTGTGGACACCTAATTAACACAGTTGAGATGGTCCAGGGCATTCACCATTATCATGGTCAGGTCCAAGTGGAAATGATGATATGCTTGATTGATAGTGTGTACTGGTATATGCTAAGGCCACTTCCATAGATCTTTTTTAATAGGGGCAAGATCAAAAGTTTAATGCCGGACAAAAAACTAAATCCACATAGTTTTCAGTAAAATATGATGAATATCAAAACTTATTAATCGATTAACAAGTAAAAAATATGAATCTAAATTACACTCATTGTTATATTGAAAGTTCTTCAGTAAAATTTGGGCTGTCCAAGTATTAGGTTGTTATAGTTGAGGGAAAGATAACTCTTACTTCCAAATAAAAAAAAATTGTGCAGAAATTAGGGAAAACTCTTTTATTCTAATTAAAGTGAATTGCTTGGTTTATAATCTAACCTGAATGAAGCTAACAGAAAATAAGAGAGATCAGTTGATCTGTTGCTTGCATACAAGGGAATAAATTGACCTTTAATATGACAGATCACATTAAGAGACCCCAGTCTTGGTACAGCAGGCTGGGTGATTGATACCAAGAGACACTAATGTATAGTTTATCTCCCCCATTCTCTCTTTGATAGTTCTGATAGGGATCTTTACCACTCTGTAACAACATCACAATGTCATGGTGTCTCTAACCTTTCACCCATATGACCTTGATCACCAATATGGATCTTCTTCCTATTATGTCTCACCCAAGTGTTTGTGGACCAATATTTTCTTCAAGTGTTATGACCGGGACAGAAGCCATCCTGCCAGCCACCAGCCCATCTGTTTGTCAACACTACTAGAATACTTCATCATCCTGCAACTTCAATGATGGCGGGTACTGATAAGGCAACATTGTGTTGCTGTTTTTATCATTATGTGTAATGTCCATGGTATGTGAATGGAAAGACTGTCATTTGTGAACTATGTATTGTAGTCCATGAAATGATGATCTCTATTATTCAGCCTATAAACAACTGTTTTAATTTGTCTTTCAGAGAGACACATTGTTTACAAATCTCAGAATAAATGTTATAAACAAAATAATCAATATTGAAGAAATGCTTTAGGATTGCCTGTTGATTTCAGAGTCAACACTACTTCAGTTCTCTTGAAAACTATCTGCTGCAGGGGATCTGATGTCAAAGGCCTAATTTGAAAGAGATGTCCTTCTGGTCAAATTTAAATGGAATTTGTGTGATTTGTGAATGGCATTAGTGTTGTTTATTAAAAAATTATTTATAAAGAGCATTATGAAATTCCATTCCAAGTCTGACAATCAACAGTACATTGGTCACTGGGAGCTCCAAGGTATATTGGTATGTTTATACAAATGAAAATTTATGTCCAAGTTGTTCTATGGCTAAAAATCAATCCCTTGAGAGTAATTACATCTGGAATGAACATCAGTAAGACGATCTTTCAGTTTTACACTATTTGTATATTGTAAATCTATTTTGGTTTACAGATCCCTTGATTAACGGTGTCCAAAACTGAAACCAATCAATCCCATCCCACACCCAAATGATAATAACACAAGTGCACAATTAATGTCGTTAAATGCTGACTTCCTATACTCAATTACCGGTAGTAAGCTTGGTGTAAGTTACTTAAAAATTCATGTACCAAGTGACACAATGGTGAACCGTTCTTCCCCTTCAATATACCATGGCATTTTTTGTTTACATATCAAATTTGCCATCGACAATTTTTAGCATTGTGATAGAAAAATGTTCATGTTTTAAAACATAAAATATATCTGTGGCAGTGCCAATTGTTGATGAAATCTAGATAAGGAATGGATTTCTGCACAATACTAAAGGTGAACTTTGGCATCTCAAACTCTGATATCTCGAATATCATGGCTATGTCGAAGTGATTTTGAAGTCCCTGCCACCTATTTTTTTAAGTATTTTTATACCCTCGATATGTCGAATCCAAGGATATCTCGGTCTCATTGAATTTGAGATAACAAGATTCAACTGTATATGAATGAATCACATTGCGATGAATGTGTCAAATAATGGACCCAATCAACAACACATAGTTTATATATATTTTAATTGATTCAAGAGGCTGCATGGCAGCATACATATAACATAAAATCCAAATAAACTGAGGGCAATCTCAGTTTTATATGAAGACAAGAAAATCAATATATAACCATAAATAATCTGTATTGACTAGATTGGGAAGAGACTGTCAAAATATGAAAGCACTTTTTCACAAATTATGTGTGTGCATATACATGTATATACAATGGTATGCATTTTATCTATGAATATACAATTATGATTTGTTTTGTTCCACCATTTGGATCATAAACTTTCTTGGGTGTTCGTTTGGCAAATTATCTAGTGATCACACACAGGCAAATGCACACGCACATGCACACACACGCACGCACACACACACACAAATGAAATTCAATCAAGTTAACATGTTTGAAATGCACAGCAATCAGTATAACATTCATAGAATGCAGGTATTCACCTAGAACAGGCTGACTAAAAGTGAGTGTGGACAGATTGATTTGATGGTGTCCTAGTAAAGTCATACAGGGGTTCTTTTTGTTTTAAATCATACTGCCAGCTTTATAGTGTTCCAACAAAACAAAAACACAATAGATTAAAGTGCCTCCATTTTCTACTTATTTGCCTTGCTTTGTGACATAGAAGTTGAAGCATCAAGAAATGTTTGTCAATGTAACACAAATACGGAGTAATCGATAGACCTTTAGCGATCGGAAGTTTGAACTCCTGCATGTAATACGAGTCTAATCGTGGAAACCTCTTAATTGCACAATTTGTATACTGGCATTTCATTTATAATGTGATTTTACTTCTTTTTCTGCATTAGTTATACTACCATATAATCTCACATTAGTTTTCATATTTTCGATATTTTGTAAATTTTGAATTTAATATGGGAAAAAGTCAAACACACCACTTATGTATTTCAATGAGCACTTCCTCTCTAAAAAAAAAAAAAATTTCAAACTGCTGCAAGAAGAAAACGTCTGACTCATCATCCCCATTAATCCCAGTCAAATCTTTGGTCTATTAGGGAGAAAAGCTTTTTATTATGGGGCCTAAAAAATTCATTGAGTTTTCGGAGAACACTCGGCTCTATGTAAGGGTGTTTTCGACCTTTGGTTAACCCTAAGCACTTTTGTTCAACCTTCTGAGTCCTCATGCAGTAAAAGCCCCTTGTCGTATTGAAATAAATATTTTTTTCAGTCACTTTAGTTGGAAGTCCTAAGAATTGCTCCACTTTGTTAATTTCATTAAGAGGGTCTGTGATTAATCTATCACCATCCACAACATGAATCTGTTCTCTTTTAAAGAATTTCAGCCATCTCAGAAGATGATGGTAGTATACGCTGATTTGCACAGCCCTGAAGCCTGTATTGACAGCGTTAGTCTTTTTATCAATCACCAGATCCTCAAATTTGTCTGTGTCCTTTCCTTTAGCTAATTTGTTGTAATATACCTGAGTATAGTCTGAAATGACTCGAGTGGTAGGATTTCTGAGTAACACAATTAATTTAATGGAACTGTTCATTCGATATATTCTCTCTGGTGCTTTCTCTGTGATGAAGTATCTGGGACTTTTTTCTAACGTTATTTGTTCGGGATATGTGTACGGCATGTGGTCCTTGTACCACTCATAGCCACGGTTGTAGTTCCTCTCGTCGTCAAAGAAATGCACTTCCTGATCGGCAGGTTGAATCCATGGGTGAAGACCTAGAAACTCTAACAATGCCCTAGTCCCACATTTTCGCGCACCAATAATTATGCTCTGCGGAAGTCTTTTTAGTCGCTGATTGGAATGAAATCTTTCAGTGATGAGTTGTCCCTCTTCTAAAAGTTTGCGGGCACTTCCCACTGTTAATGCCTCTTCATCCATATCACTAACCGAAACACTGTTCCAAACCACTACATTGGAATAGTACGTAAAACTCACAGTCACACAGAGTATGACTGCGACGAACAGAACCTGATGGCCCTTGTTCTTCATCATTGTTAGCACTAACGATTTCACTCATATATATCTACCGATCTTCTACCTCTGCTTTCATTTTCAGTCTGCTCCATCTGAAAAATACAATTACATTATTAGTCATTACCTGCTTATCAAAACTCGTACTGTAATCTAAGTACAACGTCTACCCCCCTGGTCATAAAACTGCCACCTCCTCCTTCAAAACTGTCCATTGATCTAGAACAAATAGCCAGCACTTAAGCCTTATAATTTCATTTAAATATAGGTTTGATGAAATTTTTTCCTGAGAAAATATATTATCTTTCATTCAGGAAGGGTGTAGTTTTATAGCCAGCAATAATGAGACATTTCAAGGGAAATTCTCCCGCCTGGGATTTCAGTCATCCACACAACTCAACAAATAAGTTTCTATGAACTTTTTGATGCACAGTGCTCACTTATATACAGCAACCCTAAAAATAATACAAACATCCATTTCATATAATCTCCCTCTCACATTAGATACATATCAAAACATTTTTAATCAAAGCCACAAATGGCACACTGAAATCTTTAGGTTTTCCGAAGCAGGTCTTTGAAGCTGCTTTAAGCCTCTTCCTTTAGAAAAGAAAATTATTCTGAATTTACAGCACAGTTACTGTAATTTACCTCCAAAGGGACATATTGTAACCTTTATAATTCCAAGATTACACAGTGCTTCCGACTGACATCACCACAGACAAATAAATAAATCCCTGAGTCTATTGAAGACAAAGTTTCGGATATGACATGATGGACGTGACAAAACAGAAAAGAAAGTACTTCATCCTAGCGCCCAGGTGTGAATGTCGTCCAGCGATAAAACAATTTTTAAGCACAGGTAAATCCAGAAAGAAGAATAGCAGGCACCCTTGTTTCACCTGGGCTTGATTAAAACTCCCCTGATCAGTGCCAGTCCAAAGTAAATCCTATTGTTACACAAAATGTTTCAGTCATTTAATATTTGCTTATAAATTCTATGCAGTCCTGTTACACGGTACAGGGGTCATATCTCTGAGATAAGTATTCCGTATTTAGATATGGGCTTAAAAATGTTTCATTTTATTGATTTGCTTAGATATCCATTGATGGTCACTGGTGATCTTACTGCTAATAAATGCCCAGCTTGCAATCTGAAACAGGTATTTAATTTATGCGTCAAAAAACAATAGCATATCTTCCATAAAATCTAATCAAGATATACTTAATATCTTGAATAGAAATGATGGGCTCGTCTTTTAAATCATCTCGTGCACTATAGTCCTTTAACATGGAAAACAAAATCTGCCATTATTAGACACAAGTTTTATAGATAGAATCTAAAAGCTTTCTAATTTACCTGCTTCATGTACCAATAAATATCATCTGTCGAACTGATTGATTTGTAGTAAATGACTTTATCAGGGAAACTGTTATAGAACTTGGTTCAGCAAGGAATCACAAATTAGAACTTGGTTCAGCAAGGAATCACAATACGTCATGTCAACCCTATAACAAAACAACAGTCTGCCTCACAAATTAGCACACATCCAATCAGACTGTCCTGTCAAAGGTCTAAACACTATGCTCTATACCAAACTCCCTCAGTAATAAAATATCCAATAAATGAACATTAGCGTATTGTCCTCTGTTTAATGTTCTTTTCATAGCACACTGTATTTCCATTTTGCCCTCTTAAATATTATCTCACAATTCCTCACTCTTATTTCAGTAAACACAAGCTAGATGCATCCCCATTAATGGACAGCTACATGGAAAGACAATTTATCTTGATGTAAATTTCTGATAAAAAGTCACCGACTCAAGTCAAAGACCTTTTTCCCAAACACGGAGCTTGCCATAAGGATGGCACACTTCATGGGTGACTGCCCAGTCACGGGTGGCAGAAGACAAAGGTTAAGAAGTCAATTCTTCTAGATGCACTAATTCATTTTTTCCTTCTCTGGCTTGGATTACTAAATTTACTCTTTTACAGATCTGTCAAAATCAATAGGGATTTCCACACTATTTTTACTTTTATACCTAAGTCAAATATTAAAACAGAACAATTTGTCATCCACCAGCTCTTCATATTTACTTAACGTACATTACATACTTTCCATTGATTGAAGCGTACCTGTCCAATATTTACCAGTGAGAAAACCGCCATCAATTTCTAATAACATTTTGATCAATGTCTTTTCAAAGTGGAAGAGAGTTCAATGGGATTCTATGCATAATTACATGCAGTTTCCAATTAACTAAATCCTTCTGCTCTGGCGAATGAAAGTCATTGGAAACCTCCATTTCCATGTTAATGTAACTTGGACACAATCATGACTCATGGCTTTTGTGATGCCAATGAGAGGATCAGTACCAGTCATTTAAATAAAGGGGGAAATAACATGTATACAAGAAGGAAACAGGAACATAAAATACAATATCTAATTAGACATGAATCAGGCTGCCAAAATCAATTCAAATTAATTTACATATATATTGTAATTAATGTTCATCCTTCGTTTCTTCAATAAAACATGTTCAAAACAATCATAACAAATGGAATTTGAAGAAAAATCAAATCAAAATTGATTGTTGAGAAATGCTATTTTTTTCCCAGGCTACTAAGTCTATGTTGTGACATATTTGAGACTACTTAACTGGGCCATCATTCATGTAATAAGTCCTTGCCATTTACAATTAATGCAAGAGAAAAATCCAATGAACCGGCCGCTGGACAAAAATGTGTCACAAGAGAATAGAAACTCATTCCAACTGTCCACAAAACAATTACGTTTTTCTTGCCGTTTTCTGACAGACTGTTAATTGCACAATTGCTCGGAATTTCCAATTCAGCACAAAACCTTGCTTAAATACTGTCATCATCACCCTTAACAAGTCAGGAAATCTGATGGACCAAACACACACTTAAGGAATCGCACATATTTGAGTGACCAATCCAAATATTCTAAAGCAAAAGTCGTATTCTATTCTGAAGATCAATAAATTGCATAACTTGCATGACCACGTACCAGTGGATAGCTAAAATATCAGCAAGGTAAAAACTTCATGCGGTTTATGTTATATAAAAAAATTAATTGGACAGATCTCATATCTGATTGTCATAAAATCCCAACATTTAAAATTTGTGTACAAAAAGTCAGGAAAAGGTATCTATATAATTTTTACGATGCATGCCACATCAATTTTGAGATAATATTCATGCATAAACATGTTTAGTTTAGTTTGCAGACTTCTAGATGAGATAAGAGAGAACCATTAAATAGTTACAAGTCTGACAGCTTATTTCTTAAACCTCTCATCACAAAGAGTCCCAGCGGACTGTTTCATAATACCAAAATTAAATATTAAATGCATTCTAATATTTCACGCTTATCTGGACCGGGTTCGCAGCTTCGATGATAATTGCTCAGTGTAATACTTACTCAAATCAAAGCAGTCCTTGGTAAATTTCTGAAGATTTTGTAAATTCCCTACAGAATTGTAACAACAATATCCAGTTTGTGTGTTGACCAAGCAATTTCACCATCTCTGTTCTATGTTTTTCAACAACTCACTGACTCAGGTTGATAAAGAATGGTAAAATAAACATTAGTGGGATCCTGTTTCTGAAGCTACCGACTGCTGCCTCTCCACATTCACATCCTTCGATAAAGACTCCCGATAAACTTTACTCTTTTTACCTTCCACTTTTTATGCACAGCACAGAAACTTCCTCAAGTGAGGAGATAACAAAATGTACATGTATTCATATGTTAACCACTACAAGAGATTCTTCCACCATCATAAACACCAATGGCTGATTTATTTCTTTGGTGTCATATTGTGAGAAAGTCAGCTTGTGCTTTTTTTTTCCAGAGAGCCAGAGTTTACAAAAAAGATTTGTTTGTTTTTTGTTATGTCCATTGGAGAACTTTCTCTCTGAGGAGTCACTAGCTTTAGGTAGAGTGACAGAAATCTAGACCTATGCCTGATGCTCAGTGTTGTAGTTGGCATGGCACCTTGTTTTTTTAAGGTCTCATCTGAAAAACCTGTGACTCTCACTGTTTGATAAAGCAACAGTCACTACAAATATGACATGGCCAAGGTACGAGAGGGGCTTGAACCCATGACCTTCCCAACCACAAAGCAAATGTTCTTACCACTCAGCCACCAAGGCAGATAGTTTACAAAAGGAACTGTTTTTGCAAGAGAAACTGTTTTGTTCACTAAATGATGGTGAAACCCAAGGGCTGAAAATGAGAAAATTCACTACCAGGTACTACCTCATCCAAAATAACAACATACAATTCACAAAAATTTCAAATTCTGTTAAACAACTAATTGCCCTGAAACTGCCAAAAGGTAAAAAAAAAAAAAAAAAAGTAAAAAAAAAGTAAAACTTGCAAGAAAATTTTGCAGTGTCATTTAGCAAAGATACATTAGAGAGAATTGTTAAAATAGTCCGAAACAATAATGCATAACACATGAAAAGTAACTTAATCAGTCAAGGAAATCAGGAAAAGTTGCTGATCCCTGACCAAAAATTTAAATCCAGACTGTTACTTTACTGGCATTTGCAATACATCAAGATGGGTAAAAATTCTGGGGGCCTTTTCCACATTTTGAAAACAAATGTAGGATAAGACATAACAAAGCAGTTGCCTCTCTCCTCATCTCTGTAATACAGTCATTAGTGAGTCCAACCATCCATGTAATGTGAATGTGTAACAAAGCATTCACATAGCATATATACCTTAGAAAACACGTACAATACATATCCGTGTACAGAAGCTACAAAATATACATTTTCTTTAGTATGGATTTTTTATTTTTTTTAACAACAAAAAGAAAAAAAAGAGATGGCATATGGGAACCCTTTATGAATTTTTCAGATTTCATTGACGTCTGCTTCAGAACACGCATCGTAAAAACTTTCAAGGTTCTGAAGAAACGTGTTAATAAAATTTTCAAACTCACCAGATATTCACAAATATGATTTCCATCTTTCTGTGAAAATAATCCTCAAGTCATTTGAAGTGAATGCATTCTCTCCTTAGCCAGAGGAAACTGAGAGCTAGCTATTTTGATAGCTGACAAACTATCTACAAATTGGATACACATGCGCCTTGCACACCCAATAAGCCTCCATCTTCCCAGTGTCATAAATTTTTCTTAAGATTTCAAATCACATTAAGGCTTTCAGAATCTGTCAAAAGTGACCCCTGGATTTCAGCTGTTTTCAATTCATTATTACCATGTTATTGTTACTGTGACACATTGTTAGTTTGCATGTCAAGGAAACATCCCTACAATAACCTAATGCTTCCAAACCCAAGACTTCATTAGTGAATCCTAAGTCTTATATTACTAACGTACCATGCTGGTAAGCCATGCTTTTTACTTCCATAAATCATAAATGTACTGCGGTATTTTTTTTTTACGTGCAACACGTTATTGAGAAGAAATATATGGAACATACTGCAAGACTTGTAACCGTATCTTTTACTTGAGAAAAACATTACCGTATCATTAAATTGTGTATACTTATCTTGATTGCAAAAACATCCAGGGCCTAACTAGACAAGCAACAAACTTACTGCCTCAGTACATGCAAGCACAATGTACCAAGACCTGACCTTCCGAAGAATCATTAGTCAATTTCAAAGCGGTCTTTTAAAATCTCCTTGTTATTGCATATGAGAGTGAACAATTGATTTGTAAGTATTAAAGGAAATTGACGACCAGTAATTGCTGAATTTGTCTTTGAACAAAGGACTGATCAATGTAACATCAAATTAACTCTTCACACCTTGCAAGCTGCAACAAATGAACAAATATCGAAGAACAAACGAATAATGTAGCACGATCAAAAATTTATACCCATTACTTTATATGACAATATCTTTGCTCTGAAGTATACTACATTAAATATCTGAAATTCATCCTGTGTAAAAGATAACTTATTCTATACGAATTTAAGTCCCTCAAGTTCTGAGTATTACATTTCTGAAATAATATACTGGATTAAGAGTGCGACTTTAAGCTTTACTGTGTATCAAGTCACAATGCAACTCACTATACAGGGTAAAATATGCACAGCAAGGGAATTTCAAACATCCAACAAATGAAATGGTCAGAAAATTGACTCGGCATTTAGGCCTCCAATTTGAAAAAGGTCATTGTAACAGATCTTTTCATCATATAGAATTACAAATGATACACTTAATTTCATTGTAAAATCATATCCCATGAAGTATGTCCCATCAAACACATACCACAAGGGATTATGTAACGTTCTCAGTAACATACCAGTTCATCAAATGACTGCAGCTTTATGTAGACTTCTAAGTAACATGCAAGTTAACCAAGTGACTGCAACGTTTATCTGGTGGAAAGCATAATCAGATCCTGGTTTGTCACAAATGTTCCCTTTCATGTGAAAATTGACAAGTCATTGAAGGCTATATACACTTCATGTTTTCTAAGAGCGCAGATCACAAAAGGTTAATTAATTCCAAGTCAAATCTATTCCAAATTAAACCCTAAAAGATGAAAGAGAACCTAGTATGATATTCTGTATTAACTCTGAAGTAAAAATCAAGCTCTCCCAATAGAAAACATGTTGTCTATCAAAATTGCGAAAATAGAACTTTCATCATATAAACAAACCAGATAAAATAAATGAATTCCGTATATTATCATCTATTAAAACAACAACAAAAGATACTTTACCTGAAAAAAAACCCAACAAAACACTAAAGCTCACACTCCATTAGATTCCACCTCCATTCAAGTAACTGTTAAAACTTATATTGTAAACAGAGTATATGGACATAAACTGTAGTCTTCCAATGCTCATACAACAGTGAGCCGTCTCTGTGCTTCAGTGGTCCTTTGTAATAAACTGCAATGTCCTTAATATACCAGGTAACCTTCCTCTATTCCATTTAAAAACTTAATGGTAAACATTTTTCGATCCGATCTTGTGTCAGCTGCTTGGATAGACCTCTACATCTTTGGTCACCCTGTCACCAGCAGTGTTCTTTTCTCCTCCGTTTTTATGACATTTCATGCACCTTTATCGACTGTCGCTGTGCTCTCCGTATTGTATTGTGTGTTCCTGCATTAACACACCTTTCTGATCAAAGAGCTTGAACCATAGTGCATATAAAAAGAGCCCAGTGACATTGATGTAAGGGACTGGGTTCATAAAAACCTCCAGTTGTATCACATCCAAATCAAATTAGGAGAGATTTATTTAATGATTTTTTCCACGCATCACAAATTCACATGAGGTGATCATAAAGCATTGTATGGATGTAAAAACAATTCAGATCAAAGCTAGGTGTAGCTGAGAAAACTGCCCTCAGGGCACAATGATAAATGTTGATGGACACTGGTCAAGGGTTGAGATGACCCCCTGGGTAATGTGACACAGAACGAAGAGAAACACTGGGTAGATACTCCATAGATAAAACAGCTGATAGGGCACGTGTGTTTGTAGTGTACATCCTCAAGCTCTGATAAGTTTTTTTCTTCATACACCTTCATATGTACTAATCCATGTACTTCACAGTGATCTCTTATCTTGTCATGTAAAGTTGTCAACACATGTTTCTATGTTACTACAAAACTCTTCACTATCTTACACACTTTACACCCCCCCCCCCCAAAAAAAAAGAAAGAAAGAAAACAAACTAGCACATACACATCAATAAGTTTCTGAGAAATAAAAAGTACCTACATTTCATAAAAGTATTTTGTAATGCATGTGCTTTTTGAAGTGGGAATACTTACTAAACGGGGTATATATATTAGAGTAATTGCTGGTAAAATTTCAAATTTTAATGCCATTAAATTATATGTACATCACTTAAAGTAATAGTTACTTGGAATATACTTTCTTGACCTTTGATTTTCTTGTTATCTTTTCCTTTTAATTTGTTTGTTTTTTAATGCTATTTCGAAATATATATACTTTCGATGAATCGTGAATCATGGTAAACAAGATGATTTTCGAAGATCCTGGATCAGCCACTGTTAATATTTTAAGAATAAAAATAAAGTTATGAATATAAGTCTTGGGAATTTAGATGTAATACGCAAGTATTCTAATGTAAATGATTGGGATATCAAACAGTAAACTGTTACAAATTGAAAAAAAAAATCAAAAATATTCCATAAAATTTTAAATGACCATCCTCTATTAAGTACTCTAACTTATATAGTACTCTTTTTAGTAGGACTAGCTAGCTGCTTTTTAAAAAAATAATCATTCATAATGTTTCTATTTGCTTCAAAATTTAATATCTCCACTTTTAAAAAGTTCACTGATTTGAAAATGCCATAAATGTTCCAATCTAATTTCTTCAATACAATAGCCCATTTTGATCCCAAAAATTTTAAATGTTAAGCAAAAAAAATGTCTTTTCGAAATGGACACCAACAAAAAAAAAAAAAAAGTCTGCTACTTAGACTTGACTGGCTTGCCGTCTGATATCGCATATACGATATCAGACGGTAGGCCAGTCTACTACTTAGACGTTCCTTGGGTGGTCTTCACCCTATAAATATTCCAGTCTTATATTAAAAAATCAACTTCATGATTTCTTTTCATTCAAATTATGCTCTTGTGAGAATTTACCCAAATAAAGCAAAAAACCACATAAACAAGGAAGATTGACAAGCCAAGCTTTCATTGTAAGAATTTATGATGGACTGATGAGGAGAGATAGACACCTGATAAGACCCACCTTACGTCCCCCTGTACAATCTTATTCCTATCAAATAACCCTCCAAAATACACCCTTCAATGTCATTACACAGGCACTCAATCTTCATGGCAGCAAAAGAAAATTATCACTGTTCTTCATCTCACCGGTAACTATGCATTATAACAATTTACTGACCTACGAAATGGCATTGGATAGGCATCAGTGTGTTTACAGCACAGTATCAGTTACCCAGACTACACCAGTTTTGGTAAGGTTAGCAGAAGACAGGTGATCATGTGACCAGTGAATCTCCTCCCACAGCCCATCATCTAATGACTCTCCGAGGCTCTGTTTCATGTCAGGATCAAACACACACCATGTTGTATTGTACCAAGAAAACTTTGATTCACTGTCACATTTGCAATTCATTACAATTTGAGTTAATTTTGTCATGATCTTTTTTTTTTTTAATTCATCAAGCCCCCGCACACCTTAATTCTCAGTAACACTTGAAGAGACAATTAGATTGTCACAAGTCTCTTAAAAGTTGCACCCTCTTTGTAGAAAAATACTCTAATTTACATTCACAGTCCTTACAGTTTTATTAATAAGTGCATGTCGATCAGTGAGTAATGACAAAAAACATATTCTAACATGTTATCATAACGCCATCACGCAATACTCTGCTGCTTTATATTTATCAATAATATTCAGAACAGATACACTGAGTCACACTCAGTTTACAATATAATAACAACTCCTTAAAGTTAGCTTTCCTACGCTCCTTATATAACCTTGTATGTTGCAATAAAAATGAAATAAGATGAAAATGAAATTTAGTGAAAATAAAAAACAAAAAGTACCATACATGACAACGTAGAATAAAACTGTCGCTGTGGTAACTCTGGCTGGCTGCAGTAATGATATACTATCAGCCACTAATGCCAATCAAAACAAATATGCACTTAGTAATTAGACTTTGAGCATGGCAGAATCAAGCTCTGATCTGCATTGCAAACATACACTGGGCTTAGATTTCATGTATCTTTTCATAAAGATGAACACTTTCCATTTTAATAATTAAAAAAATTTCATGAAAATTTGGGCATTGTAACACATTGTATTCTTTCCAAAATGATGAAAGACTTGTGTAAATTGCTAGGAAATCGCTCAGACGAAGATACTGCATAAATGTCTAGTATTACATGTACTAGTGCGTGCAAGAAAACACAAGGGCAAACAGAACTGGCGACAAATTAACTGGGACCCTTCCCTCCCACACTGGGCAAAGTAAATATGCACAGGATGCAACTTTTAATTGGAACATAAGATTAATACCAATGATATAGAACTTAGCGTTGCCAATGGAAAAATGATTCATTTTGCTAACTGCACTTGATGAATACTGGTGTGTGCATTGATCAATGAATCAAATGTAGTGGCATACATCAAAATTTCTTTCAGGGGAAATATGAGAAACCATCAACCATCAGTGCAATAGATAAAGCATAAATGGGATGCCAAAATCACACAGATTAGTCCATGTACTGTCGCTTAATCTGAAAGGGTGCCTTTACAGTTGAATAACCTGAAGCTAATAATTGTTAATTCACTAAAAGGAATACTGGAAAAATGGCAATATTGCATGATATATGGTACTATAGACGAGACAAATGAAGAAATATGGAGTTGGTTGTGGACAATTTTCAATAATAATGGCAACCCATATCAACAATATTTGATATTCGGGCTGGTTTATTGATACAGACTTGAGACATTAGCCAAATAAGGAACATTTCAAACATGAAATCTAAAGATGTATAGTCACAAGTGTNATTAAGCCAAATAAGGAACATTTCAAACATTATGAAATCTAAAGATGTATAGTCACAAGTGTATTTTATAACATCTATAAATGTTTTAGCATTTAATTTATTTTATTGATAAAACTGCATTCACAATGCAAATTATTCTTCTGGAATATACTCATGATATAGTATAAAATTATTGACATTTTCTCGATATCTTATTGACAGAGAAAATAGTAAAAATTTGTTTTATTCATTATTATGATTGAATACTTTAAAATGTGGAAAAAAAATACTACTAGAGCCTTAGAAAATTGATAGCTGTTCATCCATTTTGTACAAACAGATTATGCAAGACTTATTAAAGAAGCCAGTTTTTGTTTATTATGTTACTAAATGATTTGAAATCAGCTATTTTAAAAAAGGTACTGTGTACTAAACAATACTTGATTGGCATTTTCAAATTGGGTTTGATGTTATTATAATTCAATATTAGTTAACTCCAGTTTATGTTTTACAATCATAATGCAAAACCTAGTCAAAAATGGGTAAAGGCTGAAATTTTAATTAAATGACCAAAATATGATATCATATAATTTGCCTATAAATTGGTTTGTCTGTAAGTCAGTTGTATTTTGGAGGGATTTTGCCATTGACCCGCTTATAAGTCGATACAACGAACTTTTTGCCAGAATCAATTGAAAATTTCAAAATTCCATAAATAACAACAGCTGAAATTATCAAAATGTGTAACTACTTGTACTTTATGCATAAATCTTGGATACATGAATCAGTCCAGACTTTTGTCAACAATAATCATGATAATCATCGGAGTTGTTTAAAAATGACTATCTTACGCCGTCCAGACAAATACCAATCGTTCAGGACTTGCCGTCCAGAAAAATACCGATCGTTTAGGACTCGCCGTCCAGAAAAATACCAATTGTTTAGGACTTGCTATAAGTTGGACATAGAGTTTGGAGCTAAATTGTAACACCCACAAATCCAACCTATAGACGAATATATATGGTAATCAATTGATTCACAATTTCATTTTCAATTGGTCCTTATAATGCTGGAGATTCACCTTAAAGGCAAATGCAGATTAACATGGAGTTACATTTTTCTAGTTTGTTGGATCTCAGCCAAGCAGAATGCTCAAAATTATTGGATCATATAATAATATACAATTATTGATATTTTTCAGGCCAGTACGAGGTTTAGCTACATCAGAAGTAAAATACTCCCCGAGGCTGAAGGACGAAGTAAAATTTGTACCTGTAATTTGAAGGCAGCCAAGCATTGTAATTACCAAAAAATATCAGTAATTGTTTTATTATCTGAGAATCTATATATTTAATCAAAACTGGCTACTGCACCTCAAGAAATGGTACCTGGTTAGTCATATTTGTTTACAGCTAAAGTGCAAGACTTAATTGAAAGTGAATAGAGATGCAAGTTTTCTGTATCAATAAAATAATAACCAGTCCTATCAATTTGGGAATTCCCTACTAATGTGTGGTCTGATGTTGGAAAAATCAATGTCATATTCACCCGAAAGGCATGTTGAGATGAAGATTTTATTTTTTGTAAGTTTCTTAGATCTCAGTCAATAAGAATGCTTGAAGTTATTGAATCATATAAAAAACATGAAATATCATAAACCTGGAATGAGCTACAGAATGCAGACTACTGGATATAGATCTCCAGCACTGACTGGGAAGGAACTGTCACATTTATCAGGCCACAGGTGCTGCAATTTCTCAATAACACTATTAGATCAACGAGAGTTCATCTCATTTACAGAAAAAGGGAGGGGGCGAAAAAAAAAGAACAAACATCATATAGATTCATAGGTTATCATGACAGACAAAAAGCAGAGCTAATGTTTTGTGTATTCATCATAACATAGAGAAAGCAGAGGAAGAATGGGGAAATGTCAGCTTATAATCATCGCACAGGTGCTGCTTCAGTCAAAGACAGATATACCCTAAACCTATCAGGACCAATAAACACGGCAATCAAAGGATGAAAGAAATAGTCCAGATAGTTTCCACAAATAAGCTTTTAATCTGAATTACAATCCACTGTTTGGCAAAGGATTGACAACACAATGTGAATTCTGCAGACAAAAGCCCAGAAATTAAATATCACTAGATAAGAGATATATGGTCAGAGAGAACTACTGGTGTAGATGGTCAAATATCTGCATGTGGTCACACCAAGATTGAATTATCCAGGTCCACTTCAAACCTGTCAAAAATGACACCTAGTGGTCATAACAATTTCAATGATTATGCCCTTTTATAAACCAGCAAGCAGTTTCCTGTGGACATATTCATATAGAAATACATTTGCATTGTGAATACCCATGGTGTGTTCTCAGTAAAGATCTGAACTCTGGTGGGTTTCAATAGCTTGTAATTATGTGGCATCTGGCATGCATTTCAGATATATACATATGTGTCTAATCTTTCATAACATCATATTATAGGATATTTACTCTGAATGCATGAGCAATGAAGGAAAGTCAACATCGTGGGAATGTCGAAAAAGCACACGTATATACATGTTATATGTTGCTTTCTTGGGTTTAATCACTAACCACAACCACTTAAAGTAAATTTGTCAACACACTGTTTCATTAATTAATGGTGGAATACAAGGTGTTAATTTATTCCCCTCAGATATAGAAATGATATCATTAAGGGGAGAAAATCTTCTTTTGATTAAATTGAACTTAGTGCCCGGGCATAATAGTGTCCAAAATAAATATCAACAAAAATTCTTCACAATTAAACTTGCCTATACTTTTTTATTCAAATCAAAAGCTATCTTAAGCAAAATGTCCCGTTGACAAAATGTTAGTTTTACACTTTTTTAAAATGAAATCTCATCTAAACTTCCACATATCTTATGCAATCTCAAATATATTTTAAAATCAAAATATGCACTCACCATAACAGAGAAGTCATGTTCAAATCTCTACACTATAAAATTTAGGAGAGTAAAAAACAACCCCAGAGATATTAAAAACAAACCTTTCTCTGCAGGCTTCATCCTTCAGCATCTAACAATTTTTCAGATGCCAGGAAATTTAAATATTTATATTTCAATGTCACAGCCTGACATAAAACAAACCTTAACTTCTAAGAAAAGAAATTCTTATCTCAAAAGAAAAGTGTTTCATTGCAGAGACCTTTAGATACTTTACTGGAATACAGAAAAAAGGTTAAAACACCTAGATTAAATAAGCAACAGATTCTTGCTCTGAAAAAAAAGAAGAGAGCTAAAGATGGGATTTCAACTGAATATACACCCAACATCCCAGCAATGGCTATGTAATACCCTGAACATTGCAATGGACAGTTTACCAAACAATGCTTCGTTTAGAGAGTAAGATTGCACAATTAACAGATAATAGATCAAAATTAACCATTAAACTTCAATCTCCCCAGACCATCTTATCATGTAAGTGTTCATTTAGAAGACAGCATCAGCCCAATATAAAACCATGTATATTGTTCCAAGCCAAACAAACACATTGCCAGCACATTATGGGATTAACCTGGCTTCCCATGACTATGGTAGTTTTGAGTGTCCATCAAGAAATCTTACTACTTATACTTTCTACTATATATAAATTTCAGAATCTAAATGAATTCTGTATTTCAAAAATATATTGATGAAGTTACTCACCATGTGATCTAATCCTCTTACAGTAGATTATAACTTGACACTATATATAATGGAAGGAAATTTACTCATAAGGTTAATGTGATACGATCTTTTATTCTACTATAAAAAACACCAGCCGTCACGACTAGTGGAAAAAATAACAAACAAAATTTTTTATTTATAAATTAATTATGCCATTAACAGACACAATCAACTTTACAGGGGGATGCTCATGAAACATTATGGAAATGCATTCATTAGAGATGGCAAAAAGAGATTAGGAAAGCCAATCAGTAGGCAGCCATGATGGCTGTGTGAGGACGATGAAAACTTAATCAAGGCGCTCAGGTGTTGTTGACAGCAAGTGATTAAAGATCGCAGAATAAAAACACCCCACCAAGAAGCAGCAGTCTTCTCTATTTAAGTCAAAAGCAAAACAGCCTGTCTTGAGTTCTTGATCTTCAGCCTTTTTAGATGTGGGATTTCAGCAATCAATGTGACGATGCCCAGAGATGCGAGGTTCAACAATATGCTTTATCATCAATGATATGAGGTTTCGTGAATAAATGCAATTAAACAGAAAACTTCAAAGATATCTTGCAAGTCTGCCATAAAAAAATGAGATAATGGCATGAATAGACCAATTTAGATATGATATAGTTATGGAAAATATGATCCACCAATTCCCTTAAAGTACCAACTATTACATACATCAAAAGATTTCCAACAGTAAAAAAAAAAATCCATGCATTTGAATACTCACCCTCATTAATTTTTCGTTCGTATGAAGCTAATTTTGTTCGCTATTGTTACTAATATCTGACATCTCCATCCTACATGTCACTACAACATCTTGTTTAGTTAATTATGAATATATGACGATCAAAATATGTCCACTAGGATTTCATCAATAAGTACACATGGTCTATACACTGACCTCTCTGGAGTCCACTTATGATCTAAGCCAGGAAAGTACATTTCCCTAACATTAAATACTACAAACAGCTGTGTTTAACTGTTTACATCCTGTGTGACCCCAAATGAGCCACTTAATGTCTCATATTATCACAAATATTTCAGTCATTCAACATTCTTTCTGTCTAATAGGATCCACGAAACAACAGAAAATAATTTCACAACCGCATGCTACAATATATTTAACATTTCTTGATTCTTCTCTCACGAAAAGTAGATGTGTTGGAACGACATGAACGCTTATGCTGGCAAAAATATTGCTGTTTTACTCTTCTCATGACATAACTATATTGTTCAAGATTTCCTTACTCCAAGGGCCATAACTCTACCAAAAGTTATCCAACAAACATAGGAGAACTTGACCTGTGATTTTCAGGACAACTTTCAATGTGAAAATAATGAGTGGAAGCTATGATTTAAAACAAAAAATAAGTCCCAAGGAGCATAACTCTACCAAATATTACCTGACCTGAACCACAAAGCAACTTGAAATGCATATTCTCAAGATATTCCAAATGTCCAAGTATGATTGAACTGTGNGCTGACCTGAACCACAAAGCGACTTGAAATGCATATTCTCAAGATATATCTACATCCCAATTTTTAATTCCAAATGTCCAAGTATGATTGAACTGTGAATTGTTTAGATATATTAAGTCAAAGGGGCACAACTCTGTCAAAAATTATTTAGCCAGAGCCAAATAAGACCTGTGCAACACATTTATATCCTGAATTTAGTTTTAAATTAGCAAGTATGACTTTGATAATGATTGACAATAATTTTATTGTCTGACATTTTCTAAGTCCAATGAGCATAACTTTGTCAACAATTATTCAAACAGAAACAAATATGAACTTGATCTGGATATTATTACAATGTCTGTATATCAGTTGAATATGTGCATCAGTAGCAAAGATAATGANCCAGAAACAAATACGAACTTGATCTGGATATTCTTACAATGTCTATATATTTATACCAAGTTTCAGCTGAATATGTGCATCAGTAGCAAAGATAATGAATGGAAACTGTCAGAATGATGATGCAATGACAGATGAGAATAGGGTAACCCCACATGGCCCCAGCCATTTCAAGGTGAGGGAATAAAATACTTGAAAATATAGAATTTGAATTTCCAATAAGAATNAATGATAATGGAACGACAGATGGGAATCGGGTAACACCACATGCCCCATGCAGCCATTTCAAGGTGAGGGCATAAAATACTTCAAAATATAGAATTTGAATTTCCAATAAGAATAACAGCACCAAGTAGGAGATATTTGATAGGGTGCTCACATCCAATGCTATCATATCTTCTAAATCTTACTTTGCTATTAATTGATTTCAAGCAAACATCAACTGCCATCAATACCTCTGAAACATAGCTAGATATTTTTAATCTACTAACACAACTTTTAAAAAGCTTCACACCACAAGCAATCTCTGAACCACAAGCAATCTCTGCAGCAAGCCTAAGATGGTGCACTTTAAATGACTTTCACACAGACCTTTTTTTTCTGTATGCCCTATAATAATGGCCCAGCTAGCCTTTGACAAATACACTCACTTGCAACTTGAATAACTACTCTTTCTATGGTATCCTCAACATTGCAAAAAAGAATAGTTCTTATAACCTTAACTTCTGACCCAGAAATGAATAGGAATCTTTTCTCCATCTGCTATCCCTGTGGCAAGTATATGTGACTGAAACCTAAACTGGTTCTCCTCAGCTGGTGCCCATAACATTGTTAAACAGGGTAACTATTCATTACCTTGACCTTTGACCTAGAGAGAAATTCTCTTCATCTGCAAACTCTGAAGCAAGTATGTGATCAACTGAACCTAAAACAGTACTCTTCATATAGGTCACAACATTGTTAAACTGGATCCCTATTTATGACCCTGACCTTTGACCCAGAAACAATCTTGTCACCTCTGTAGCAAGTATGAGACTGGAACTGAGCACTTTCAATGGTATCCACCACATTGTTAAAATGAATTTGGGTTTATAACCATGACCTGTCAAATTGACATTTTGTCTCAGATACATATTGGAATCATCTTATCCACCTATCACTTCTGCAAGTAGAACACTCATATGCTTGAATCGGTCCAATACGCACCACTGTTGTTAAGTCACTTGTATCATGTTATGATCACTTAAATTATATCATTTGTTGTTTTTAAAACCTTGTAAAGTGAGCATGAAAAAAAGAGATGGTTTCCCTAACAAGATTCAGTACACAGGCACCTGTGTCCCAATTTCAAATGTACAATTAGATATTCACAAACAAAGTCATAGCACTGCCAAAATAATGGATTTCTATCATTCTTGTTATTACATTAATTTTACAACCCCTCAACCCATTGGTTTAGGCCCTGTTAGTTTCTGCATTCATAGACACATGAAATAACCATGTCACTTTCATCTGTGCTATGAAAACTTGATATTAAATGACCATAATCAATTTGATTTCATATTGCCTTTGTTGTTCAGCAGTGTGATCTTTAAAAGACATGTTCTATCAATCTTCTTCAATTCTAATTTTTTTTAACCAATAATTGTGGCCCCACACAACTTATAACACAAAATGGCCCATCATATCCACATCCCCCCCCCCTCCATGATATTAAAAAAAAACTTAAATTCAATTTATCATATGTCAGGAAGCTTTCATGGAACTTTAAAAAAATTTTGGAACAGGGATTCTTGAGATAGTTTTTTAAATGCTCAAACCCTCTTTGTGCCTTTATATGATTTGAGAAAAAAAGGGGTGGTGGTGGGGTGGGTTCTGGTTTAAAATGTAGCAAACTAGAATCAACATCCCTTTACTATCTGCAAATACATGTAAATGTACTAAAGTATTTAATTACTGCAAAGGAAATCATGAACAATATCACAATGTTCTAATGTCATCTTTAAAATAATCAATAAAAATCCACAAGGCCCATCAAGGTGACATCGCTATAGCCGATCTCGCATAAGTACATCTACATCAAAGTTACTTTTGTCTGTGTTATATGACCGCATGAGGTTCAACCAGAAAATGTGGACATACTATTTATATCATACACTGTCAATAATCAGATCTCAAATTTAAACAACTTATAATTTGTATATATAATGATCTTAACAGAATATTACGCATAACAATGATGTGTTTGATAACACATGAGGCCCCCCGGATCCAACATTGCCAGAGAAAGGCTGCCAAACAAGATTCATGCAATATGAATATGAGAAAATGCTATCACTTACCATCCAACACAGTATATGTCAAATATATTACGTTTTGAAAAGTACGAGTCAAACTCTCCAGGTCAAAGGTCAGAGATTTCAAAAATATAGCTTCGTTACCATTCGTATAGGCGCTTGTCATCAAAGACGAAATGTTGAACATTTGAAAGTCCCATTCATCTTGGCCATCAAAAAAAGATATGCCAAGTTAAAGTTTTTGAAAACGTAACGTCATAAACTATCAAAGGTCCAGACGAGGTCAATAAATTTGTGGGTACCAGATAGACAGCTTGTCAAATGAAACACAAAGTTAATATGAAGTCCCATCACTCCATCAAAATTTATGGCCAATATTACAAGTATTTGCGGACAACGACAGACGGAAGAACCAAAAAAACCAAAAAACTATTATGCCCCGAAATGAAGATTCTGAGGGGCATCAAAAAACATTAGTTACCCCCCCCCCCATATTTTCGATTTTTCGGCAGTCTTTGGAGGCACTAACTCTTGACCTTGCCCGGATTTCTTCAGAAAACAATAGGGTTTTCACATTGATATCTTGTAACAAATTTCCAAAATTCCAGATAGTAAGACCTTTTTTGCACTTACTACGTCCTGAAACCTATATTGTTGACGCACCTCCTGTCCATCTGACCACCATCATCCAAAAAATAGCCTGAGTGAACATCGTTGCAAACTCAGCTCAAAAATTCTAACATTTTGTAGAGGTCTACATCAGGTGCAATAAGGAGGTGGGGTGGGGGATCCTAGACTAAACCTCACACTCCCTGCAATGTTATTCTAAATATATATTGCCCTATTTTTATGCAACTATAAATCATGCTGTAACCAATTGTGTAATAAATCAACGGATCAATCCTGTGTTTAACGACTGCACACTCTCAAACAATTGCAATAGGTAACCCATTTCCCCGAGAAAATATTCTGGATCTGCTCATATACATAAAATTATGCAATTGTGCTTGCTGTTGCAACAGCATATCATTGTAAAACCAATACCAGTTTATAAAAAAAATGCTGCCGAAATAAAAAATTGAACAATACAATACATTTCATTATATCAATTTCCATATTTCCCGTCCACTGACACCATTCATTTGCATGCAAGTGAGAAATAATTACTTCCGGTTGTGTAGATAGGGAAATCAAAATTTCAAAGGGTCGAACAGTTGAAAATGTAAATATCCAGGAAACATTGGCCATATTGTCACCTAATCTAAGTTGTTAATTAAAATAATTTCAAAGTTGTCTAACAATTTCACAATGACCTTACTTCAACAATTCTAATAATGGTTAGAGGAAAATGCTTAATTATCCTGAGAGTACCTCTTATAAAGTGCAGCTGCTTTAAGGAAGACTTTTAATGTATAGATGCATGTGCTCAAGTAGGTCTAACTCCTCCTTAAAGCAAATCTCAACAGATGCTTCTTAGCGCTGAGAGCTTTAATGATAAGGAAATGTCACATCTCAAATGGCATGTTCCAAAGATGATTATAAAAATGGCAATGATTTTCATGGTTATTCAAATACAGATAGTTCCAAGAAATTTACTATCCAAATTTGACTTTTATCAACATTGCTTTTTCC
>CAJDSM010036949.1:0-14809 GCA_903981925.1 Ostrea lurida
TTGGCTATATAATATAATAAAAAAAATATGTCGTGTGAACCAGTGTAACTTTTCGACTATATTACAATAAAATGTGACTCGCGATATGGTGAAACACTGTCTGATCAAACGTAATAAACATATGCCCCAAACTCAACCAACTCTCCAAAATCCGACGGGAGGGTAGAATCGCAAGTCAGCTGGGAGATTTACCGACCAAACGGAAGTTAGGATCAGACTCGCTCCAGGGACGAAGTGGTTAGGAAGCGTTCCCTGTGACTCCACTGCGTACACCCGCCGGGTACCCGTCTTGTGTCGAGCTTTTCAGTTGCTGTAAATTTTACACATGACTCTGCTTTTTGTGGCTCATTGCGCACAGATATGGGAAGACAGCTTCATTGGCCCCCTTAGGCGAAAGTACAATAAATTACCATGGACCAACTAATTACTTACAAATCCACACAGTTGTAGTATGCAAATAAATAAACGCTTCCTATAGGGTGGGATTATACAACCACATTTTCTGTAGTACGTCTTATCACCAGGCCGACCTATAGTTTAATGTTTATTTTGTGTTGACAGTAGTATTGACCTAAAGAGTGCGCGCATGGGAACGCGAGGGTAGGAATGGTCCTGTGGTACTCCTCTTGTCCATTTAGCAAACCTTAAGAGTGTTTATTGTGGATTGGCCCCATTCAGTTATAACATATACTCCAGAATTAACTTATAGTACTAGTAGAAAAGTGTTATGTTAGTTATTTAGATTAAAGTACTTGAGGGTTGTGGCTTTTTGACTTCGTTCGAACTTCAATTATCCAAATTGGGATATAAGTCTTTGTCATACAAGAGATTTTATTTTTAGAGAATGTTTTCCATTTAGCACAATGACGCAACTCGATTCATCAATTGAAATTATAATAGATGCTATTCCAGGTAACAATACGTCTTCATTATGTTGATGATATGCAATTGAAATTATTTATATTTCTTCCTACAAGATATATCACATTTTTTCCTATATTTATTTTTCATTGTAAGGACTTAGGTGAAGTTGCTAGTCAGGCGTTTGTGGTTGGTTCTTATATTTATATGACCTGTGATACATATGATCTCCGGATATTGCACTCAATTATGTCTGTTTTATCCATAATATATATCTATCTTTCTGTTGTTCATAATAATATTCTCTCAAACTTACAACGGTGGCAAAGACACATTTCTATTTTTTTTGCTACTACTTTTCGCAATAAATGTTTCATGCGCTAAAAGTATTTCCTGATTTCTGATATATACGTCAACCTCCTCTAGAGGTTTTTTCCTATTGTGCTGCGGTCAGTTACTCGAACTTAATTGAGTATGTAGCTTATAATTAAAGATTTACGGTGTCGTATATTCATGAGAAGTTAGCGTTTTTATGTATATTCCTCTCGTCAAGGTCTACGATCGAGTGGAGGTCTACTCTTAGGGTTGTAATACCAGCCTGCATTTTTGGCTTCATTTTGGCTTGCAAGTACAGTGGACAACTCCGATCACCCTTATTAAGATACTGTTATGTATTTTTTATCAGTTCTCGTGTATAATTCATTGTCAGGTCCATGTCAGATACTGTATTGTCAAATTAACGGGTAGTTCGATTTTCCTTTTTTTACCACAAGAAGAGCATCACTTGAAAACTACATACTTTGACTCTAGTTTCTGCTTGATACGTCTGTTGTTTTAATGTCGAAGATGCACATAGCGGTCAATTTGTTGTTGATAAACAATATCCTCTCCAGGTCCTGCTGGAACCTTGTGCAGTATAACCTCAGTATTGTGTCTGCCCATCGGCGTATAAGGTAGTGTGACTCTACCTTGACAATAGGACTTTTTCCGTTCCGGTGAAGGCTGATACACGCATTCTCCTTCCAAGTTGGTCTTAGATTGATCCATCGTTATATTGGGGGGTGCAGCCCTATGTAGCATATATAGCGGGATAACTACCATGGGTTGGATTTCCAATCGCTTTTAATATAGTCTAACTCCCACTAGCTCACCTATCTTTTTCTACCCTATTTACTAGAGGCTTTGATACCTAATCGTTTGTTATTACTTCGACTCGGATATGTTATTCTCTGCATGTATGAGTCCAGATAGTTATTTTGCGGATGTGCTTAAATTCGCTCAGTATAGAAACTATAATGTCGACTAAAGATTCTATTATCGATACCCTCATCATTTGTTACAATCTTCTCATGTATATGAATTGTATGTCTACGTTTATTTAAATGCAAGCAAATGAAATCAAAAACGTTGACTTTTGCAGTTTCAGAGACATATTAAATAATTGCATGTTTTTCAGGAGATTTTTATCTTTTTTTTCCTTATTGGCGAGTCTAGATGAGTCATATGTATATTGTCGGATAACTTGAGGAGAGCCTACGTGGGTTCATGTTTCTTGCATGTAAATTCGTATGTACATTCTATTGTTTCTCACAGAGATAGTTAAAATTATGCCGTGCTCTTAAGAGAATATGATGGTGTGATACTATATGGACGTTATTTAACTCTTCTACTATTTTGTATCGCTTCATTGTATGTGCTTTACTAAGAAAATTGCTGTGGCTACTATGTGCATCAATTCCATCTGGTGTTTTGACTGTAATGACTGCCGTTTAAAGTTTACTCTATAGCTCCTTGGTTTATATCTCGCCATTATTGAGGTGTGATGTTACATTGGTGCACCCTGTTCCGTTCTGAATGCCTGGTAGGCATGTGATATGTATGTTACTGGACGCGGGTCGAGAACAGACCGATATAGTAGTGCGTTCGGGAGACTTTTAAACGAAGACGTAGCTCAGGATGAGAGATAAGGATGGATAAATTACCTGATAGCTCTGGTTTTTGTGGTTTTTTGGGGGGTTTTTTGTGTGTGTCGGTAGTCCATTAGGCAGTTCGCGAAAAGCCTGGTCTAGGTAGTTACTACAACTCGTGCGCTACAATAATACCGGATCTCATTGGTATAAGCTCCTAAATATCATTATTAACTAGTTAGTGTGAACTAAAAAAAGACATGGTAAGTGTATCTGCTGAGTGTATGTGGTGACAGCTGTGTGGTTGTGCTAGGTTCGATTCTGAAAGGCTGAACCCACTATGCGTGATTGTCTACACATGCTTTCCAAGCGATATACTCACACCGAGATTGAGTCACTATGCCATATACGAGGCGATACAGTGTAAACTAGAGAAGCTACATAGACGATACAGGCTTTTGAATCGCGTAAATGATGGCTGCAGAGGCCGGAAATACCCAGATATTTATACTCCCACCATGAAGTACAGGTTAAAAAAGGATGTTTGTCATGTCTCTTGTCGAAAAAGTTAGCTCAAAAATCGTGAGGGGAAGTAGAGGGGTGAGTCCGAGATTAGGACAACTAGATGTGAACTTAATTAGGCGACGTATGTCAGCAGTCCTAGAGGCGGTGTGAAGTGTCATACTGTTTATAGTGTCTGGTATCGACCGTTTAAGTCGATTAGACCTGTTAAAAGCAGTCCTGGGCAGAGTTTGGGAAGCGCTGATTCGTTGCATTGAAGCGAATCCAGAGTGCGCGTTCGCGTTCGATGCAAATTATATGCAGATCGCTCCTCTGAGGGTAGCACTAATAAAATAAAGGTCACTGGGTATTATAGATTAACGAGTTGTAAAAGTCAGCTCGTTCGACAAATATTTCGGCATCAGATACTCTCCACCAAGTATTATACAAGGTCATCGCTGTCGTGAGCGTTCGCCCTGCGGCAGATAAGAGGTGCCTAGACTACAAAAAGCCTGATCCAGATGGTTCGTGTAGTCGCAGGATATATCTTCAATAATCTTTCTCTGACAAGAACAGTATAACAATCATAGAAAGAACCAGGATCGCTATTTTGTGAAATCACTGATATGAGTCGCGGAGGTGGGAGGGCAGGGGGAAGGGGGCATACATACTACCGTCGTAATTTAACAATTACTGATATAAGTGGTTCTCGCGGGGGGGGGGGAGGCTACTTTGTACGCCAATTATGTGACCATAAGGCAATAATACATTAGAACCGGGAGTGTGCGCATCAGAAGTTTATCCTTTTACTTGAGAGTGAGGCTTGACGTGCGGGGAGAGGTTGAGGGACACAACTGCCGTAAAAAGTGTGATAGCGGCAGCGTTAGCTGCGCGTTAACTCCCTCGAAATGTTCTCGTTATAGACAGAAAAACAAGAAAGAATAGTATTTGGCGCAGGACCCGGAACGCTCTGGGGCGTGGAAGCCCAGGACGGAGAGGGGCAATAACACATACTGTTGTGCCCGCTCGCCACCGCCGCACCCCCCACTTTGAAGTAGGTAGGGGCGGCACTCGATCGGTCCCGACGGGCAACCCGGGTAAGCAGGCCCCAGGTGGTCCTACGCCCCTGCTTCCTTAATATACATATAAAAACTGTACAAAAGGATCGGTATCCTTGTTAAATGAATTGCAAAATGTAATGCAACACCTTAACATTCTTGTAAAAAGAAATTCTTTATCAAGAAGGAAGAAAACAAACATTGAGAAATACACATTTTCAAAGCTAAGAATAAAATATCAACCATGTTTACTTCCATTTCATGAAAAAAGACCCATCAATAACATTTGTCATACTGCAAATTAGATTCTTAGGAATTTGATTGGTTCGTTAGCCGTTATTATGAGACTATATTACCTGCCTGAGACAGTATTATAGATCACGTGATCTTACTTGTGACGAATACGTTGGTGAATGCTCGCGATTTTGGACTCGCTTTGAAACAATTCTTATGTAGTCTGAAGCAATCACTGTTTGTAAAGAATGTATTATAATGGCAAGATGAACACAAAGTTTGTAAACGTGCAAATGACAACAAAGAGATAGCAGATATACTCTGATAACAAAAACAAACGTAAAAGTTCATGACGTATGAATTTTACTTCTTAACAACGTCATAATAACACTTCGATCATTTGTCTGTGACGTGTAATTTTACTGTTGACGTACAAAGTTCAGATCGGTAATCAGTGACGTTACACGTCACAGCTCAGATATTTGTAATAGAACAGATAGAGAACACATGTGCAAACTTTTATTATATTTGATTTAAGTATGACAAAATTGTTATTACAGCTCCAGGCAGGTAATATGGCTGATAAAAGTTGTCTGTGTTTCATATTTCCCTCGCCTTCGGCTCGGGAAAATATGAAAACACAGACAACTTTATCAGCCGATATTACCTGCCTGAAGCTGTTTAATAGAGCATATATATAGTAAATTATACGTTGACCCAATATAATCGTTAAATGTCACTCAACAAAAATTGAATCCGCTTTTACGTGATCTAGCTAGTTCTTCTTTGAAATATGGTAATTATGCGATAAATGGAAAGAATTGAAAACGCATGCTTCGCAAACAGCCACACACGTAATGCTTACATTGAAAACCATTCGGGGGTGTGGCACCAAGGCCGTAACCAGGGGAGGCGCACTGGGTGCAAGTGCACCCCCATTTTGAAATGAAAATGCTAAAACTTCTCAGCTTTCTGGGGGCGAACCCCCTACCAGGACCCGCTGGAAGCATGAAGCGACCCAGACCCAATAAAATGCAAAAACCTTTCATGTTGCAGGGGCTGGACCCCACATCATGGCGAGTCCTGGACCAGTTGAGGGACGCAGACTCCTCGCCTTAGACTTGTGCGTCTCAGGCGATATAATACAGTAATATTTAACTTTAAGGCTGTCTAAGGGGTATAATCTTTAAGGCCGTCCAATGGATATATATATATTTACCCTATAAACCATCCAAGGGAAGTAATTTTGTATAGCTTACCTTTGAAGCCGTCCCAAGGGTGTGATTTGTCTGGAAAATATTAAAGTTAATTGCACGATTTAGTTTAGTACAGTCCACAAAATATTTCTGTTGGTCGGAAAATTGATGAGTTCAAATGCCGCCTTAAACTTACGTCCGAACAAGAATCCATCGCAGAACGAAGCTGCTAACAGAAGTCCGATATATGCAATCATACCCATGCTGACGGCTAAAGGAAAAGTAAGACGGATTTGCAGATTCTATTGAAATATATATATATGTGAACAAGTATCAAGCATTTCAACATCGCTTGGTATTACAAAACTTTCCTGATAAGGAAATAAACTTTGATCGATGCTCTGGATGAAATTTGGTTCACAAACAATTGAAGAAATAGAACATCCGTACGGGAGAGATAAGGTGTGACCTTGTACATAAGTATGTCGGTTCAACCATCAGGACATCAACCATCAGGACATTACATTTCGTCACCTTTGCATGAAATAAGAAATGAATCTTATATTTTTTCGGGTGATGCAGGTATCACCGAATTTTAGACGCTAAAACTCATCAATGCGCGAAGCGCATTGATGAAAAGTTTTACCGTCTAAAATCTCGGTGATAACCTGCATATTTAAGATTTATTTCTTATCATTTAATTTCATATTACAACAACAAAACAATGTCCATTACACTTTACTTGTTGTTCAGGTACGTGATCGAAAAATCACCTCAATTCTTATAAGGTGTTTTAACCAATGAGAATTGGCGGTAGGTGATCACGTGAAATGAAATTAAATGATACTCAAATGAAATATATGGGCGCCATACTGACTTTACGTTATGGTGTTCGGGTTTTTTTTAAAGAAAGTAAAATTACCCATTCTCTAAGAGATTTTTAATCCAAGTAGTTTGTCGTATTGAAAAAAAGCACTATCGATAAGTTCGACCTTCTTCATGATTTTATTTTTCATTTTGCAACATTTTGTCTTTGATAAATTTGTCATCAAGTAAACTAAAGTTTTGAGCAATCGCAATCATTTAATTGTATGATTCAATATATACCGGATTCAATCATTATTGCTTTCATACACACTACAAACGATGATTAAAATCTAGCTTCATGTATCTCTATTATTTGTAAAAGATAATTAATTCAGTTGATTTTTTGCAAAATAGAAGACAATACCTACAATTTTGATGTTTCTGATATTTCATAGCCAATTCCTTAATAATGTGCTGCATTAGTGAACAATGCGGATATGATACAAGTAATTGTAGTACATTTATCTTCACAACTTGAAATGTCGACAGGAAGATTAAAATAAGAAATGAATCTTATATTTTTTCGGGTGATGCAGGTATCACCGAATTGTATGGAGAAGCGCATTGATGAAAAGTTTTACCGTCTAAAATCTCGGTGAAAACCTGCATATCACCCAAAAAATATAAGACTCATTTCTTATCATTTAATTTTATATTACAACAACAAAACAATGTTCATTAGACTTTACTTGTTCAGGTACGTGATCGAAAAATCACCTCGATTCTTAAAAGGTGTTTTAACCAATGAGAAACGGCGCTAGGTGATCACGTGAAATAAAATTAAATGATAGTAGAATAAACTCAATTCTGACAGTACGTGAGAGTATGAATTGCAACACCTCACAATGGCGTATATGTGTACAAATGAAGTACGCAGACGATATACCCTTTTGTGTTTTCAATAATGTAATTCATTTTTTTTATTATATTGTTCTTTTAATATTACCGTCGTTAAAATAATTAATTCATGTCTGTTTGATTTAGAAGATTACATATGTAAAACAAGAGCAATTAGAGATTTAAGACCTCCGTTATAATTACATTAAAGTCTCCTGGATCCGAATCCCCCTCCAAATCTAATGGGGTCTTTTTTAGACGTTTGAATCGAAGCCCCCGGAAGCTCCTGAATTTTAGTGATTTAGGAGTAAAATTTAACATATAATTAACCCTCATAGGTGAAGTTACACCCTCTCCAGGGCCGTAACCAGGAATTTCCATTTGGGGGTGGGTAGGGGGATGCACAAGACTAAGGTATAGGATTTAAAGGCTGCTAGTCAGGTCCACAGCTGGTCCAGGAATAACCTGGTAGGGGTCCAGGGGCGAAGCTAACAAATGTTAGCATTTTCATTGCGTCTAGGGGTTTTATACCCCTAAAGGATCCAGGATGGGCCCTGGTAAGGGGTCCAGGGGGCGAAGCCCCCGGAAGCTGAGAAATTTTAGCATTTTCATTGCGTCGGGGGGGGGGGGGTTAGGCTCCTAGAGGATTCAGAATGGGCTCTGGTAGGGGGTCCAGGGGGCGAAGCCCAGAAGCCGAGAGGTTTTAGCATCTTTAGTTTAAAAATGAGGGTGGGGGGGGTGCACGGGCACCCAGTGCACCCTACTGGTACAGCCTTGCTTTCTTACAAGCTAATGACAGGCAGGTAAATTATTGACCAAGATATTTGCACATTAAATGTGTGTATATATATATATATATCCCGAGTACCCTAATCTTTGAAATTTTTAGGGGGGCGTGCCCCCCCCCTCTAAATCCGCCAGTGTATCGTGCGCGCTGCGCTGTCTCTCTCTCTCTCTTTATCCCTCCATTCACTATCTTCTCTCTCTTTTTTTTTTTGGGGGGGGGGGGGCGGTACGCCCGGTACGCTTTCCTTGAATCCGCGCCTGGTTGCAGGGGTTTTAACAGAGGATATTCATTCATGTGGAGACGTCACCAATGTCGTTTGTCAGCAACTTCATGAAAAAACTAATGGTCAGATCGTTTTGAAAATTGGTACAAATGTATCTTGGTGTATAGGCAAAGATAACAAACAGTGATCAATCTCGTAAGAATCAAAAAGAATACAAAATCAAGAGTTGGGCAAACACGGACCCCCTGGACGCACAAGAGATGGAATCAGGTGCCTAGGAGGAGTAAGCATCCCTTGTTGACAGTTCACACCCGCCGTGATCCCATAGTCTTTGATCAGGTAAACGGAGCAATCCGTAGTTAAATCAGTGTGTGAAAAACGGCTTAACAATGGCTATGAAAGACATCAGACAGCATTTGACTCAATGGTAGGTCAAACTGGTTAACTAGGTGTCTAGAACCTGCATGTATTGGCAACACTGGGATGTCATCCGTCACGTGAATTCATGTTATGTGCTGATGGAAAAAAATCAACGGAGGGAGATGATTCGAAAGGAGATGTAAACTAATCTCACCTTCTACCACCCAGTCCAAATATTTAGCCTCTACCAATCTCACTGAGATTAGATGTGAAAATGTTCAGTTTTGAAGATAAATCAGCTTGACAAGCAAATCGATACTCTAACAGAAATAACAAACTTCTCAAAAATATTATGTATCAGAGCATGATAAACTACATTTCTCAAAAAGTGCAAAATGACATTCAAGTGGTACTTGAAAGTAAAGGCAAAGATAACGAACAGTGATCAATCTCGCAAGTCCCAAATAAAATACAAAAACAAGAGTTGGGCAATCACGGACCCCTGGACACACCAGAGGTGGGATCAGATGCCTAGGAGGAGTAAGCATCTCCTGTTGACCGGTCACACCCGCCATGAGCCCATAGTCTTGATCAGGTAAACGGAACAATCCGTAGTCAAATCAATGTGTGAAAAACGGCTTAACAATGGCTATGAAACACATCAGACAGCATTTGACTCTATGATAGGTCATAAAGATACAAATACACGTGATTAGTAATGCTATATTACACATCACTTGTGTATCAAGAATTTTAACTGCTGTGATGGTGAACTCGACAAGATAAGTAGATCGTTTGGATTATTGTAAATGACAATACATCGAGCGAGTTTGATCATCAACCAAAGTACATGTAGATTACCGAAAGTAAAGATAAGTTGAAATGCGCATGTTCGTGTGCGAACGCACATTGGTTTCAATGGTTTGTCTCTAGTCAAAACAACATAAGAGGGTTTTTCGACGCTGTTGAAAATGATAGTAATTTGGTGATTTACAATACACCCCCCCTTATTTGGCACTGTAAATTTATATCCTATTCGGGACATTATTTCCCAAACTGGCTATTATATTTCATTTAGGCAAGTCAAGGTCAGAGGAATCTCGGGCAATTTTCAATACAGATAACATTTCGAGATTGATTGCATTTTTAAGTGTTTACTTGATTATCAACAGATAAGAAAATTACTCCATAAGAAATCGTCGAAGAATCGGAGGGAAATACAAACTGACCACGGTAAAAGCATGGACTGGACCGCGGTCTCATTTGTGATGTCATATATGGCAACTAAAGTGAGTTCGATCACGACTGCAATTGTCATTGTCGGATCTTTAAAATCAACAAATTCCATCATCATGGTTTGTATGTCTCTCAACTTATTTCAATACGCAAGAGCTTGTCTGCGTATGATCAGTTTTTGAATCAAGCGCGTAACCCTGTGGGGATCCGGGTTAGAATAGGTCCTCAGCATCCCTTGCGTGTCGTAAGAGCGACTGAATGGGGCGTCATTCGGATGAGACCGAAAAAAACGAGGTCCCGTGTCACAGTAGGTGTGGTACGATAAAGATCCCTCCCTGCTCAAAGGCCATGAGTGCCGAGCATAGGCCTAAATTTGGCAGCCCTTCACCGGCATTTGGTGACGTCTCCATATGAGTGAAATATTGTCGGTGGGACGTAAAACAATAAATAATCAATATCCTGATATAGTGGAGATTCAAGTGTGTTCAAATCAATGGCCCCTGGGGTACGATGAGACCACAATGGGGATCAAAGTTTTACATATGAAAATCTTTAAAAATCTTCTTCTTAAGACCACTGGGACAGAAAAGCTGAAATTTATGTAAAGCTTCCTGATATAGTGGAGATTCAAGTTTGTTCAAATCATGACCCCCGGGGTTACGATGGGCCCAATAGGGGATCAAAGTTTTACATATGATTATATAGGGAAAATATTTTTAAATCTTCTTCTCAAGACAACTTGGCCAGAAAAGGCTCCGGGATAATAGTGAAGATTAAAGTTTGTTCAAATCATGACCTTCAGGGGTAATGTGGGGCCAAAATAAGGGATCAATATTTTACATGCAAATATATAGGGACATTCTTTTAAAATCCTCTTCATTCAACCAGACGAGTAGAAAGCTTCCAGGTATGGAGTAGATTTAAGTTTGTTTAGATAATGCCCCCCCCCCCTCCGAGGGTTGGGTTGGGCCACAATACGGGATTAAAGTTGCTACTACTGCTCTTCTTAGTGAAGCAGTGCTCAGGTGAGCGATGTGGCCCATGGGCCTCTTGATTTTGGATTCTATTTAGGACTTACGAGATTGATCACTGTTCGTTATCTTTGCCTTTATATTTTGAACACTTATAGTGTACATGAAAATAACTGCCTCTATGGGGCGAAGGCGAAAAAAAAAAACATGGTAGAGGAGCCATATATAGGACAATCATGCACCTTCCGCAGTTTTGGAGATTCGGGGATACCACTTCGATAGGCTGAAAAAGATTTGAAATATCCACTTCTACTCTTCCATCTGAGGAGGGGACAAAGTGACCATAGGTTGGGGTGGGAAAAACCCAAGGTTTGTGATACTAGGAAGTGTTGCTTAGTTCTGGTTATTTTACGTTTTCTGTATCTTGTAGACACTAAATGGGTTTAAAGACTGATTTAGACAATACAGCTCGTTTTGCGCAAAAATCATGATATAATATAAAGGCAAAAATAACGAACAACGATCAATCTCGTAAGTTCCAAACAGAATACAAAACGACAATTTCCCCAGATTGTTGCATAGTTGAATGCATGAATTTATAACACACATATATACATAAAGTTAAAAATCCTCGTTTAAACGCTAAAAATTAATACATTTTTGCGGCCCATACCCCACACGACCCGTGAGGGTCCGAGTTAGAATAGGTCCCCAGCATCCCCTTGCGTGTCGTAAAGGCGACTGAATGGCGGTCATTCGGATGAGACCGGAAAACCGAGGCCCGTGTCACAGCAGGTGTGGCACGATAAAGATCCCTCCCTGCTCAAAGCCCTGAGTGCCGACATAGGCCTATTTTGCAGCTCTTCACCGGCATTGGTGACGTCTCCATTTGAGTGTAATATTTCTCGGTGGGACGTTAACAATAAATAGTCAATCATCTAAAGGAAGTCGTCGTGGCCGAGTGGGCTTATGCGCAGGGTTTAACATTCACGCTCATCTAGTCTCTCTCTCTCTCTCTCTCTCTCTCTCTCTCTCTCTCTCTCTCTCTCTCTCTTTGAGACAGCGCGCGTTGGCGTTTTTGACACGGTATAATTAAATTGTACTATACTCTGTAATACACCCAGCTACGGTTGTGTGAAAAGAAAGTCGTTCTTCTACGCACGTATCTTGAATCTATTTAAATACAAACTAACCTGTAATTAGATGTTTGCTGTCTTCTTGAAAGAAAAAGTATTTCTGGTGTTCTGACGAGGGATGCCCACGAGTACTTGTAGTTGGTATTTATCAATATACACCATTGCTAATTAATTCTAATCTCCGAATGTCGATCCGTTTGATAATGCAATGTAAAGCTTTCCCACAATTTAGTTTTACTAGATGTTGTCATTAAAGCACGAAGTTTTCTTCCAAACGTGATAAAAATTTACTTCAAGCTTCTAATATCATACACGATACTATTTTAATTGTACATACATGCTCACTTTTATCATCCTTGTCGACTTCATTATTGTAACATGTGCATGGTTACGTGGAGTTTTATTTGGCTCAAGAAATACTTCTCTGGGATATGCAGGTATCAAATTAATATATGAATTAACAATGATTTTTGTTAATAGATAAAACGTCGTCCTTAAAAATGTCGATTTGAATTCCACAATGGGAACTTGTCTGCCAGGCGTCTGTGCCCCCAAACAAAACACAAATGAACATATGCTGAATGTGAAGACAAAATGTAATTTTTTTAACTCAATAAATGACGAAATGTAAACATATCACTAGAATAATGGAGGAGACACATTTTTTATTTGTCTTGCAGCGTCCTTGATCTACTACCCAGAAACAAGTATTGTTGTATTTAGATGCAAATAAATTATCTAAAATTAATAGTTTTCTCTTTATTGTTTTAAATCTCATGCTAAAATGTTTTGTGTGCAGTGACTGTCATTTAAATGCCACTTTAGAAAGTGTTGTACATTCAGACAGCCACTTTAGAGTGTTGTAATGTCAGACAATCAACTTTAGAAGATGTCTATGACACATAGTATCGCATTTCTCTCTATCGACTGCCTTTTTTTTTTGTGTTGGTACATTTCAGACAGTCATCTAGAAAGTGTTTGTACATTCAGAAAGTCACTCTAGAAAGTTTGTACATCAGCTGCCACTTAGAAAGTGGTTGTAATGTCAGATCAGTAAATCTAGAAAGTGTGTACATTCAGCAGCCACTTTAGAAAGTGTTGTGACATTCAGACAGCAATTCTAGAAGTGTTTTGTCATTCAGACAGCGCACTTTAGAAAAGTGTATTGTACATCAGACAGCACTTTAGAAAGTGTTGTACATTCAGACAGCCTATTTAGATGTTGGTAACATTCAGACAGCATTTTAAAAGTGTTGTACATTCAGAGCTGTCACTTTAGAAAGTGTGTACATTAGACAAGTCACTTCTTAGAAAGTGTTGTACATGTCGACAGTCACATCTAGAAGTGTTGTACATTCAGACAGCCACTTTAGAAAGTGTTGTACATTCGACAGTCACTAGAAAGTGTTGTACATTCAGACACCATTAGAAAGTGTTGTACATTCAGTCAGCCACTTTAGACAAGTGTTATGTAACATGTCAGACAGCCATTTGAGTGTTGTTACAAGTTCAGGACGCCATTTAGAGGTTGTACGGTTCAGACAGACACTTGAAGAAGGTTGTTGTACATCAGACAGTCATTACAAAGTGTTGTACAGTTCAGACAGCACTTATAGAAAGTGTTGTTAACATTCAGACAGTCAGTCAGAAGTGTTGTCAATTCCAGACAGCCATTTAGAAAGTGTATGTACTGTAACAGCCAATTTAGGAAAGTGTATTGTAACATTCAGACTAGCACTTTAGAAAGTGTTGTAACATCAGACAGGCCACCTTTAGAAGTGTTTACATTCAACAGCCACTTAGAAAGTGTTTAGTAGCTTCAGACAGCCACTTTTAGAAAGTGTTGTGAGTTTCCAGAAGCCACTTTAGAGTGTTGTCATTCAGACAGGCCGACTTAGAATAGTTGTTGTACATTAACAGGCCACTTTAGAAAGTGTTGGTTACATCGACGAGGCCTTAGAGTGTTGTACATTCGAGAAAGCCCACGGATTAAGAAAGTGTTGTACATTCAGGACAGCACATGTTAGAAGGTGTTGTAATTAGACAGCTAGTGTAGAAAGTGTATTGTACATTCAGACAGTCACTTTAGGAAAGTGTGTGTAGATAGACGTCACTCTAGATAAAGTGTTGTACATTCAGACGCCATGTTAGAAGTGGTTGTAGCATATCAACATCACTTTAGAAAGTGTTGTAGCATTAAGACAGCCACTTTGAGAGTGGTTTTACATTCAGACAGGCCACTTGTTAAGAAAGTGTTGTAACATTCAGCACCACTTTAGAAAGTGTTGTTACATGTCAGAACAGCCCGTTAGAAAGTGGTTGTACATTTCAGACAGCCACTTTAGAAGTGTTGTACATTTCAGACAGCGATTTAGAGTGTTAGTACATTCAGACAGTCCACGTTAGAGAAGTGTTGTAACATTCAGACAGCCACGATAGAAAGTGTTGTACATTCGACGCCAATTAGAAAGTGTTGTAAACATTTCAGACTAGTCATTAGAAAGTTGTTGTATAGTGTTGAACATCCAGACACTGTTTTCTGTATTAAATAGAAAGTGTAACTGTTGTACATTCAGACATTGTTTTCTGTACTAAATAGAAAGTGTTGTAAATTCAGACACTGTTTTCTGTAAAC
>CAJDSM010036953.1:4761-15960 GCA_903981925.1 Ostrea lurida
CAAAAAGCTACGTTTACTTGACGTGTCTATCACAAAGATAAAGACAGATACTATGTTGCAACCTTGACGGAGCAAAATCAATTTCCAGAACTGAAAATTCTTAACATATCTCATTCCAAAATATTTTACATACCTGAACCATTCAAAAATTGGTGGATTTACTTCGATAAGTTGGAATATCTAGATTTGTCTTACAACCGTATTCAAGATATCATATTCGGATAAATAATGGGGATTGGGGAGCCCCTCTTCCTGTCCTGACAATGGATCTCACATTTAACAACATCAGCGAATTTCTGTCCGTACCTTTGAAGGAATCATTCAAAATCCAAACCTCTATATAAAATGGCTAACAATCCTTTTAATTGTACTTGTACAGAAGATATGAAGGAGGTGTTGAAATACTTCAGGAAACAGACTGGAATTCTCCAAAATATCAACGATATCAGTACATAAGGGATCTTCAGTGTCAATACCCTGGGTATGTTAAGGGTCGCCGTCTGAGAGATCTTACTCTACGTGAAATTCGTTGCAAATTCGAACTGATGCCAATCACTGTAGGCTTAAGTGTTTTTTCTTTTTTCTTTCATCATTTTCATCGTTGTCATGCTGAAATATAGAAGGGAAATTCGAATTTTGTTTTTTTACTCGATTTAATGTCATTCTTCCTTGTCAGCCAAATGAATTGTTCGAAGAAAAAGAATTTTGATGCATTTGTCTCTTATTATAACGATGACCAGGAATGGGTCTGTAACACTTTGATTGAAGACAAAACACGACGACTTGCACATTTAAAGTTTTGTATGCATCAAAAGATTTTGTTCCGGGAAAAACAATATTGAAAAATATCATCAAATGTGTCGAAAATAGCCGCCATACTGTTATTGTCCTCTCACAGAATTTCCTTCACAGCCATTTTTGCATGTGGGAATTCCAGGAAGCTTTTCAGCAGAGCATGTGGAAAGAAAACGACATCTTTATCATCACCTTTGGAAGACATCCCAGATAAGGATCTACCGAATGATCTGAAAAGATGTATGAAAACATTCACTTACATAAGAAAAGATGACAAAATCTTCATAGACAAATTATTGTATGCTTGTTTCATATAAGGGAAAAACTTTAATGCATCCACGAACTGCGCATGTGAATGAAGGATACGACAATGCTGTTGAACCAGGACATAAGAATGGGGAGGAGAAAATAGAAATGAAGAATGCCCCAAACAATATGATTCACGATTTAAACAATCAAATATTTAACAATATTGTGACGATTATGTAATTACATGTAATTGATGGTGAAGGCTTTTCTTGTCTCGACCGACTGTTCTGTCCGCGCTGTACATAATGTTTTTGCTCAAGTTAATTCAAACGATGGAATATCGCTGATTACCATCAAATGCAATTTAATGTTAATCATTTGTACATGTAGTAAATTATATTACAGATAAAGGTATCAATTTTAGATTACTGGTATTTAACGTTTTTCGTTTGTTTAGCAATGGTAGCTGAACATAAAATATACACTTTAAGACTTTAAAACTGCTCTCAATTATTTACTGGAACATCTATGACGTCATAACATAGATAACGTAAATCCGTTTCCCTTATTCGATCTTGTGGGGATCCAGGTTGGAATAGGTCCTCAGTACCCCTTGCTTGTGATACATTGTGACCACCTCTAACCTCCCTTAAAGCGGTCGTAGAGCAGTTCCAATGACTGCTCTAAGTTAACTTAGAATAGCTCTGCTGACTGCTCTAAGTTAACTTAGAACAGCTCTACGTAACTTAGAATAGCTCTGCTGACTGCTGTGGAATAGAAACTTAATTTCTGGGTCAGAATCCTGACTGCTCTAGAAAAGAGCTGTTTTAGATTAGAATCTTTGTTAACTTTTATAAAGTTTTACTTTCATTTTCGGATTTTCAACTTTTCGTTTGAGCATCACTGAAGAGACATAATTTGTCGAATGCGCATCTGGTGCATCAAAATTGGTACCGTATATGATTTATATACATGATAATATACATGAATAAAGTCACATTTATCTCATTCCGGTGGTGCATATCTAGTTTGATAAACCATAGCTTTATCAAACGCCCGTTTGGTAGAAGACTTCCGGTCCGAACTACTTTTGAGATCATCCCCGCTTCAATATCCCTAGTTAACTTTCTTTTATAAATAATTTTGTTTGGAAAAAAAATCTTTTCAACAATATCCACTAAAGCATAAACAACTTGTTTAGGCTATAGTGTTTATCACACAATTTAGATCATTTGATAAAATCCTCTGAGCCTACCCGGGCCGGTCTGAACGGCTGTAAACAAGGCCTGCCGGGGCCTGCCCAGTCTCCGCATTGATTTTAACACAACTTCGCAAGATGTTCATAACAGAGAATGTTGAACACAAATGTCTGAGATAGCTGGAACAATTCCATTCATTAGAGATATTCTAACGTAATGAATTATGAAAATATTTTAGGCCTACCTTTGTTTACTCATCAAAATGTCATGCACTGAATTCTTCCCATCGATCCGATAAATAATATCCAGTAACGTGAAAATTTAAATTTGAAAGCATTGTAATTCCATTCACAAACACTTTGTTTCCTGAACACCGTTTATTTATATGAAAGTAATATTGGTCCACGATCCACCGTCCTGATCGAGGTGATTTCAAAAACTCGCAACGAAAACTTTTTTCAAGATCTAGGCCAACGTCATTGGTGTTACGTCACCAATACTCGGTAAAGTTTTAGAGAAATACAATCATTCAATGAATTTAAATACATGTATGTTTAATCATTCAAATGTCCTTTAAAATGATTTTATTAGAGGTATGAATAGAAATATGTGCAATATAATTGCATTTCTTTTTCTCGCGTAGGAACACGAACAATCAAAACTGCCCGCGATGACACAATTTTATCAGCTGTTGTTGGTATTGGGATCATCTCAAAACTAAAGTGATAGGCAGAGTGAATGAGATAAATAGAATATCTATTATTTGTGATTTTGATATTTGGTCTATCAAACTCGTTGAAATGGTGTTTTATCGCTCGGCAAGCTCGCGAATAAAATACACCATTTCAACTCGTTTGATAGACCAAATATCAATATCACGCAATAGATATCTCTATGTATAGGACTGTCTTAAACATCCCGTCTGCTAAATACTAGAATCGACAGTTATCCTTGACATAAAATGAAATATTTTAAAGTCAAATTTGATTATAATCTTAAATTTTAGCTCAAAGTTTAAAAACTCTGCAGTTTTAAAAAGAAATCAAATGCAAACATGTACTGAGAATATTCATTGTTTATGAAAATTTGTTTAAAAAATAGCTGGATTTGAAATTTGACTTAAGTCTATCTCAGTTTATGGTCTCAAGTCTGAATTTCAATTGGAACTGACATGTCGAAATTAAAGATCAAGATAGAGAGAAATAATAATTATTTCTCGTCGCTAGTTTCTTCAAGTTAGGCAATATGGTTTGGTTATTAAGATATAAATAAAAAAACTGCAAAACATAATTGAATGGTAGGTTACTACAGATGATTCCAGCCTCTTTTATGTTGGAAGGACTACTATGGTAGAACAAACTAGAATTGTCCTTTCGGACTAATACCCCCGGGTACACACTATATAATGGAAGGAAAAAAAACCAGATCCTCAGATTAATCCAAAATGAACTGTCTATTGGTCATCTTTGGCTATAATTTCTTTCTTTTTTTATTGGAAAATTATTCCTTTAAAAAATAAAGAATCATTAAAACTATTAACATTACTGGTGATGGCTTCAATACAAACATTAAATACCAATACATTTTTAAGAATTTTAAAATATTTCAGTGTTTTAGTATTTCTCCTTCTGATCTCCCACTATCACTCCCCTACCGACAGAAAATGGAATATTTATTTGATCATACGTATGCATGTACATGTATGTACACTTCCAATAAACAACAGGTACATAAGTTATTCACTTGGAAACATGCATGTTTCATTTATTTTTTAAATACACTCCAAAGAAGACACCCCCACCTCATATTTCTTTTATTTGTGATTAATTTTTAAAAAGATTTTTTTACCGTTAAATTGGACAGCGTCAGGAAATAAACTTTTCTTTTTCACCTCAATTACCAAGAGGCCTGTTTTATTTTTGTTTCAGCTGGGTAAATTAAATTCACACAGCACGACAAATCCTCGTTTGGCTTGGTAAAAGTCTTGGCGTTTCGTCTTCACAATGTTATACTTTTACGCCGTATTTTACGTCTTTATTTCGTTTTGGGAATTCACGTACAGAAACGCTGTCAGCATTTTCTCGGATGTGCTTACCCGCTGCACACAGCAATATTATCTCCCGTTCTTTTCTTTTATTCTGGCATCGGCTGAAGCTCTTTGTTTACCATTGGGAGGTAACTAATATGTACGTCACATCCGGAATCTCTATTTTTGATTTCATGTTTAGGTGTGTAAAAACAGATTTTCAGGTGATAACTTGCTATGCATTGGCGTATGTGTTTGAGTATTATATTCAATTCAACCAGCGAATTTTGTGGTTATTAGATGGTTTTTGTTACACGATATACGATTGGAATATGCTATTGTAATGTTCTAATTTTAAAAAAATTGGCGTAAATGCATAATAATGCCATAAATAATATCTATTCTATTTCGACTACGGGCTCAGGGCGGGTGTGAACGGTCGATGGCAGAGAATGCTGATACTCCTCCATTGGGCACCTGATCCTGCCTTCGCTTTTGTGAAGGTCTGTGTTGCTCACAAACACTCGATTTTGTATGTTGCGTGTTTGTTTCTGGACTATGGTTACGTTTAATACTTGTTACTTCGCCATTAATATCAAATCTCGATTTCATGAATTTTTTTTTAGAAATTCATTTTACCGGTATTGAAAATATGGACCAAGTCCAAAAGTGGAAAAAGAACTATGAAATTAGAGAAAATTGTCCAATCAATATTTGAAAATAAAAAGGATGCGCATCTTCATATAGTGATAATGAAGTACACATTTTCAAAGAAATGCATCCACTGGTTTCTTAGGACATGGCACGGACAAAATTGTCTACAGTCCATATTATGACAAAAAAGCCTTGTAAATCGAAGAACAACTTGTCAATCAAAATGGAAAAATACCAGTGCGCACATTCTTTCAATATGGTGTAATGTGTATACAATTTTCAGAAAAATTTGCTTGCACTGGGTTTCTTAGAACATGTCCGGACCAAATTCATGTCTTCAGACGGAGAGCAAGGGACGGACATACTGATTTCCAATATAAAAATTTAACTTGTACATAATTGAAATGTTCGGTAAATTATTCTGGTTGAAATATGTCAGGTTGTTTCAATTCCATAGAAGGCTTCGCCTCGCTTTCTATGGACTGAGACAACCCGACAAAAGTTCCGTAGACAGTCAGTACCAAAAATAAGTGATTGTTTTTGTCGAGACCACGTATAGACGGTTGAGTATGGTGAAAAGAATAGTTTCCGAGTACCTAAAATTGACGTAATGTTCGTCATGTTGCCGTCTATATTTTAGGATTACGAGATGGATCACTGATTCGTTATATTTGTCTTTTACATTCTGCTACTCACCGCCTCTTACAGAAATTTAGATGGCAGTCCATGTGACGCGTTTCAACCAATGACAAAGCGACATTCTGTCCGAAGGCAAAACAAACCTATAGATTATTAGTATGTTGAATAAATGTTCAAGTACTAAACAGACGTAACGGCCCGCCATGTTGCCGTCTTATTTTTTTTGATTATTCACCGTCTAAACGAGATTAGACGGACGAGTGGCGTGAGTGTTTCAAACCCATGGTTAAAGCACATTATAGGTCTGAAGCAAAACAATTATATCAATCTATCTTTTTTCCTTAGCCGCAGACACTGTATTTAGCTCTGTGAAAAGACTTATTGGATAGAGCAGTGATTGGGATATGGACAGGATACTTAACATTGGCTACGTCAAGACCACGAAATTAATTTCAAGCTTGTTGAATTTTCCAGGAGTCATATTTTGGATCATGTGAATATTTGAAGGTTATGTTTGGGACCAATATTATGGTAGGAAAAAATATGTAAGGGACATATTAGATTATGGATTTATGGCTCGACAAATTCAGGAATACAACGACATTAAGACCTCAAAGCGCCGTAAATCGAAGTTTGTATTAAGGGGTGGATCTGTAGCCTAAACATTAACTGTAGCCAGGTTTCGTTGTGTTTTCTAAAAAGGTGAGAGTACTGTTTTTATTAAAAAGAATACGTTTTGATGACTTTTTAACTTTGATATACGGAATCTCTGAAGGATTACGATATAAAAGAACATCTTTGGATTGTTCTGGAGCAATAATCAGACGTATATTTATGTAACATATGTAAATGCGAGGATAACGAACAGTAATCAATCTCGTAAGTCCCAATATAATACCGAAATTAAGAATTTGGCAAACAGAGAACACTTAGATACACCAGAGTGGGATCAAGTGCCCACGAAGGAGAAACATTCCCCCATACGAACCGGTCACAGCAAGCCGTTTGTCCCATTCTCTTTGATCAATGTGAACGGATTGTAATCTGTAGGTCAGGACGATATATAATTATTAACTCCTATTTGAATTCTGAATTTCCCCAAGAACCTACAAAACACAATATTGGCATGTATGGTCATACTGCCATACGTCTCGCTAGATCCTCTGTTTTATTGTTTCATGTTGATAGAAGACGATATGAAAAACTGCTTACCATTCCTCAGCACTCTTTGTTGTTTTAGATCTGTTGACGTGAATTTTTGCAAAAAATCATTTGATAATAGACATCTTTGGATTGTCTGGAGCAATATTCAGGTGATACTAGAACCATTTTGGATTGTCTGAGAGCAGGCATCAAGGTGATTAATTAGAACATTCTTCGGATGTCTGAATTGACTTGACTTTTGATTTGATAGCATTTATGACATCACGAATAAGACCATTTCCGCCTTTTTTTCAAAATGAGTCTGAAAACAGCCAAATGTGATACAGATTATTGCTCATGAGAAAAATGTGCGCATTTCGTCGAGGCCAAATTGAAAATAATATATATTGTGTATCATTATTCAGATGAAAAACATACTTCAATATGATTTGCTCGACGCATGCGCTGTATGTTTTCTGAAAGGGAAAACACCCGAATTTGAGGATATTTTTCATTGAAAAATTGGCATTTTTGCAAGTTTTTGACAACTTCAGCTCTTGTCATATGCCGCAAATCATTTTACTGATCAATCTGAGCGAATTTTTGGATTTGCTATATATTCCTTATTTGACTGCAAGGATTTTGAGTTCCAAGTGTAATCATCATATTTTGGGTCAATCGACTTATTAGAAACTGTACCTCATGAAAGCACGCAAATTTAAAAGATATTTAAGCTAATTCATAAAAATTTTAATAAATATTAGTTTATTCGGTGTTTAGACCCAAACCCTCCAACAACTGAATCAATCAATTTTCGTCGACTAAATTTGCTGTCCAGTCGGTTGAAACTTTTAGAAGGAAGGATTTTCTTTTTTTCCAAATTAATGATTTGTAATTAAAGCTGGACTGGTCAGGTTTATTATCTTGATTGTAAAACAACTACAGGCCGTTTTTATCGCGCACAGCCAATACATGTATACTTGATGAAGCATACACACATGTACAAAAAGACTGCACGAAGACAATGTCGCTAAATCCTAAAATTCATACCAGACATAACTAGGGCATATCTATCAAGTGAATCAAATAATTTATAAAGGTTTGAAATTACTTGCGAAATATATTGAGAATTTTGATATTTACTAGGGAAATAAAATTTTTACAATCGTCTTGTGTTCAATCAGAGCGCTTACGAATAACATGTGCGCCCCTGTGTTACCATGATCGTTGCCATTAGACCGCTCTTACAGACAAAATTCCACAAAAAATAAAACAGAATTTTTATTGTATTATTTCGCAAATATGCGTGTTTACGGTATTGAATTTATTAACTGGGGAAGGTAATAAATTGACCAGTTTGATACTTCAGTGCCACACATAAAAGTGTGGTCAAATAACGAAATACGCATATATTTGGGATTCCGGGCCATGACTAATAATTTTGATATGAATCAAGTTATCATAAAAAATACTTCCTATTTTCCATCATAGTGATAATTATAGCATTTATAATACAGTAATAATGTTAAAATATAAAAATAACTGTTTGGGAGTTTGGGTTAGATATGATACAACATAATCGGTACTTTTATGCCATGGAAAGCCTATCGCAAAAAATTGGACATTGTTAATTATTAACCAAAGATACATCGCAATGTTTAAGCGTGATCGTTCTCAAGTTCTGTTATTTTAGATCAACCTCATTTCTTAAAAACACTACACGTCTCTAATTTCATAACGAAACTAGAAAAGGTATCTTTAGACTTTCATAGTGAAAAAAACAGTAAACATATTATTCAAACATTTCTTGTTACAGTAGTATATGCATACGTCAGAATCGGTTTAAAACAATTCTTCTAACAGCTGTTGTAATATTTGGATGTTTACCAAGAAAATAACTTTACGGCAAACTACTATTTATCAACTCAAGTTCATTACAAAAGATTAGTAATTTTCCAACTTCTCCGTCGTCAAATTCCCCGTAATTTATATAGGAAATTTTCCATCCTCATTTGGCATATGGTATCTACATGTATGTCTTTCAAATTGACAAGATACAAGGAAATTTTGAACCAAGGCAGATACTGAAAATAACTTGACATCACATGGTTATAACAGTATAAATTTAAGTCCAATATTTTGCAAGCTAAGGGGTCTTTAAGTAAATCTATGCATGTACACCTGGACATTGAGTAGAATGCTGGGTCTAAATTAATACAAAAACAAGAGTGGGCCAGACAAGACCCTTGGACACCACCAGAGGTGGGATCAGGAGCCTAGGAGGAGTAAGCACCCCCTGTTACCTGTCATACCCGCCATGAGCCCTTGTCTTGATATAGGTAAACGGAAGGAATCCGTAGGCCAAATCAATTGTGAAAAAAACGGGCTTAACTAATTGTTGATGAAACAACACCATTATCAGCATTTACGCTCAATGGCAGTCATAATTGGCAAAACTAAATCGTTATCATATCGACCACAGAAATTTGCGAATGCTGCCTTTAAACGTATTGTTGAAACCCCTGCAATTGTTTGCGAAGTGCCTGTCCGATTCAAAAACTGATCATATGCAGAACATAGGTCTTACATATCGCAAAAAAGAAATATAGGAAACATTGCCTACAAAAATGGAAGTTCCGATTGGAAGCTGAAATGTCCCGATTTTGTCACAAAGTTGAGTTGTTTGTTTTACGTTAATGTCAATGTTCAAAATATCTAAGTTACGAAGCAGGGTACTGGGAATACTCTGTTGATGTTCTTTAATTTCTAGGTTTGCTGGGATATATTGAATCGATATATGATGAAGATCATTCATTAATTGACTAAAACCGTCGTCATTGTATATCGAAATGTCGAAATTAAAAAGGCCACGGCCAGATATTTCTTTTCATGTAGAAGCTTTTTCAATGCAATTCTGTCCCATTAGATATAAAAGTAGGGTCAACTAAAAAAGCACAATTCGTGCCCATTGGCAATTCCAGGCAGCATTGTTTGGAAAGACCTGATTGCAAAAATGTCATGAGAAAAAAGTCTAGCTTTGTTTTAATTATCAACTTTCCGAGTACTGTTGTTGTAGCATCACAGTGGAGGTTTAACAAAAAATTTTTTTGAAGGGGGCTTTTTTTGATTTCATGGGGGATATAAATATTTCCTTTTTTTCCGTTTTTTGTTGAAAGAAGGCACTGTCATGATGTCAAACAAGTCTTGTCTTTAATTTTATCGTGAGAATGATCGTGTTAAGTGTGAGAGGTCATATGCTTTCATGTTTATTTTGATGTGAGAAATTGTTTGGGATTTCAAGTTCACTAGAAGTTCTTCGGTTCTTTAGAATCCAACATTTTGCATTTACACCACTTCTGGCTATGTCAATTTTCAAAATACCTCTGGCATTGCTCCTTCACACGGTGTCAATAATTTCGTGAGGAGTATAGAGTTTTATATTATCTGAGAATAGCACATTCTAAAAAAACCACTACTGTTGAAAATTCTTTTCAAAGTGCTATTGTATTATTTTAAAATTGTTTATTTTGCCCATGCATGCATGCTTTGGTGGACAAAATTAATACTCTCCTATGTATCATCTTTTTTAGGTTAAATCCCATAGTACGCCATATAACGTTACAAAAGTGATACGTTATCACAAGTTTAACGAAACCGAGACATTTGTAAAAGTATATTTGTTGTTTCCCTAAAAGGAGGGAGTGGAAGAGTAACGTTCCGTGAATCGTTGAAATTATACCATCCAATCTAAAGCTATAATGTCTTACCTTTCCTGTCATGAAATTTTTGAAAAGAAATATTTACATTGTTACAAAAACTGCTATCCGCTATCCGAAGTCCCAAGCCCATAATGAAAGTGCATCTCTGATATTGATGCGTCTAATGATTTCGAGACATTCAACGTAAAACACGCTGACGGATGTAATGTATATATTATTTAGGGTTGTCTTTTTCAAAAAATGTAATTGTACGGCTCCATGCGGTACATCTTTGCCAGCCAAGGGGTTTCGTTCTATTCGCCGATGAGCGAAGTGGACGAACAACCTTTGGCTAGCGAAGATTGCATCATGTCCATACTGCGAACTTTCATTCTCAAAGTAATTTTACACATACCTTCAAGCATTTTGTCTTGCCGCAATTAGTAAGCCAGCGCGTAAAAGTTAGGATTTTCCAAAACTCCTATCCCTTGCAACCTTGACGGAGCAAAATCAATTTCCAGAACTGAAAATTCTTAACATATCTCATTCCAAAATATTTTACATACCTGAACCATTCAAAAATTGGTGGATTTACTTCGATAAGTTGGAATATCTAGATTTGTCTTACAACCGTATTCAAGATATCATATTTCGGATAAATAATGGGGATTGGGGAGCCCCTCTTCCTGTCCTGACAATGGATCTCACATTTAACAACATCAGCCGAATTTCTATCCGTACCTTTGAAAGAATCATTCAAAAGACAAACCTCTATATAAAAATGGCTAACAATCTT
>CAJDSM010036953.1:15985-26601 GCA_903981925.1 Ostrea lurida
CTTTTAATTGTACTTGTACAGAAGTATGAAGGAGGTGTTGAAATACATTTCAGGAAAACAGACTGGAATTCTCCAAAATATCAACGATATCAGTACATAAGGGATCTTCAGTGTCAATACCCTGGGTATGTTTAAGGGTCGCCGTCTGAGAGATCTTACTCTACGTGAAATTCGTTGCAAATTCGAACTGATGCCAATCACTGTAGGCTTAAGTGTTTTTTCTTTTTTTTCTCATCATTTTCATCGTTGTCATGCTGAAATATAGAAGGGAAATTCGAATTTTGTTTTTTTACTCGATTTAATGTCATTCTTCCTTGTCAGCCAAATGAATTGTTCGAAGAAAAAGAATTTTGATGCATTTGTCTCTTATATAACGATGACCAGGAATGGGTTCTGTAACACTTTGATTGAAGACAAACACGACGACTTGCACATTTAAAGTTTTGTATGCATCAAAAGATTTTGTTCCGGGAAAAACAATATTGAAAAATATCATCAAATGTGTCGAAAATAGCCGCCATACTGTTATTGTCCTCTCACAGAATTTCCTTCACAGCCATTTTTGCATGTGGGAATTCCAGGAAGCTTTTCAGCAGAGCATTGTGGAAAGAAAACGACATCTTATCATCATCCTTTGGAAGACATCCCAGATAAGGATCTACCGAATGATCTGAAAAGATGTATGAAAACATTCACTTACATAAGAAAAGATGACAAAATCTTCATAGACAAATTATTGTATGCTTGTTTCATATAAGGGAAAAACTTTAATGCATCCACGAACTGCGCATGTGAATGAAGGATACGACAATGCTGTTGAACCAGGACATAAGAATGGGGAGGAGAAAATAGAAATAGAAGAATGCCCCAAACAATATGATTCACGATTTAAACAATCAAATATTTAACAATATTGTGACGATTATGTAATTACATGTAATTGATGGTGAAGGCTTTTCTTGTCTCGACCGACTGTTCTGTCCGCGCTGTACATAATGTTTTTGCTCAAGTTAATTCAAACGATGGAATATCGCTGATTACCATCAAATGCAATTTAATGTTAATCATTTGTACATGTAGTAAATTATATTACAGATAAAGGTATCAATTTTAGATTACTGGTATTTAACGTTTTTCGTTTGTTTAGCAATGGTAGCTGAACATAAAATATACACTTTAAGACTTTAAAACCTGCTCTCAATTATTTACTGAATCATCTATGACGTCATAACATAGATAACGTAAATCGTTTCCCTTATTCGATCTTGTGGGGATCCAGGTTGGAATAGGTCCTCAGTACCCCTTGCTTGTGTACATTTGTGACCACCTCTAACCTCCCTTAAAGCGGTCGTAGAGCAGTTCCAATGACTGCTCTAAGTTAACTTAGAATAGCTCTGCTGACTGCTCTAAGTTAACTTAGAACAGCTCTACGTAACTTAGAATAGCTCTGCTGACTGCTGTGGAATAGAAACTTAATTTCTGGGTCAGAATCCTGACTGCTCTAGAAAAGAGCTGTTTTAGATTAGAATCTTTGTTAACTTTTATAAAGTTTTACTTTCATTTTCGGATTTTCAACTTTTCGTTTGAGCATCACTGAAGAGACATAATTTGTCGAATGCGCATCTGGTGCATCAAAATTGGTACCGTATATGATTTATATACATGATAATATACATGAATAAAGTCACATTTATCTCATTCCGGTGGTGCATATCTAGTTGATAAACCATAGCTTTATCAAACGCCCGTTTGGTAGAAGACTTCCGGTCCGAACTACTTTTGAGATCATCCCCGCTTCAATATCCCTAGTTAACTTTCTTTTATAAATAATTTTGTTTGGAAAAAAAATCTTTTCAACAATATCCACTAAAGCATAAACAACTTGTTTAGGCTATAGTGTTTATCACACAATTTAGATCATTTATAAAATCCTCTGAGGCCTACCCGGGCCGGTCTGAACGGCTGTAAACAAGGCCTGGCCGGGGCCTGCGCCAGTCTCCGCATTGATTTTAACACAACTTCGCAAGATGTTCATAACAGAGAATGTTGAACACAAATGTCTGAGATAGCTGGAACAATTCCATTCATAGATATTCTATACGTAATGAATTATGAAAATATTTTAGGCCTACCTTTGTTTACTCATCAAAATGTCATGCACTGAATTCTTCCCATCGATCCGATAAATAATATCCAGTAACGTGAAAATTTAAATTTGAAAGCATTGTAATTCCATTCACAAAACACTTTGTTTCCTGAACACCGTTTATTTATATGAAAGTAATATTGGTCCACGATCCACCGTCCTGATCGAGGTGATTTCAAAAACTCGCAACGAAAACTTTTTTCAAGATCTAGGCCAACGTCATTGGTGTTACGTCACCAATACTCGGTAAAGTTTTAGAGAAATACAATCATTCAATGAATTTAAATACATAAGTATGTTTAATCATTCAAATGTCCTTTAAAATGATTTTATTAGAGGTATGAATAGAAATATGTGCAATATAATTGCATTTCTTTTTTCTCGCGTAGGAACACGAACAATCAAAACTGCCCGCGATGACACAATTTTATTCAGCTGTTGTTGGTATTGGGATCATCTCAAAACTAAAGTGATAGGCAGAGTGAATGAGATAAATAGAATATCTATTATTTGTGATTTTGATATTTGGTCTATCAAACTCGTTGAAATGGTGTTTTATTCGCTCGGCAAGCCTCGCGAATAAAATACACCATTTCAACTCGTTTGATAGACCAAATATCAAATCACGCAAATTAAGATATCTCTATGTATAGGGACTGTCTTAAGAACAGTCCCCGTTCTGCTCAAATACTTAGAATCGAACAGTTTTATCCTTGGACCATTAAAAATGAGAATATTTTGAAATCAAATTTGATTACTTAATCTTAAATTAGCTCAAATTTAAAAACTCTGCAGGCTTTAAAAAAGAACTCAAATGCAAACATTTACTGAAATTTCATCGTTTATGAAAATTTGTTTAAAAAAATGAGCTGCATTTGAAATTTGACTTAAGTCTATCCATTTATGTCTCAAGTCTGAGATTTCAATTGGAACTGACATGTCGAAAATTAAAGATCAAGATAGAGAGAAATAATAATTATTTCTCGTCGCTAGTTTCCTTCAAGTTATGGCAAGTATGGTTTGGTTATTAAGATATAAATAAAAAAACTGCAAAACATAAATTGAATGGTAGGTTACTACAGATGATTCCAGCCTCTTTTATGTTGGAAGGACTACATGGTAGAACAAACTAGAATTGTCCTTTCGGACTAATACCCCCGGGTACACACATTATAATGGAAGGAAAAAAAACCCAGACTCCTCAGATTATCCAAAATGAACTGTCTATTGGTCATCTTTGGCTATAATTTCTTTCTTTTTTTATTGGAAAATTATTCCTTTAAAAAATAAAGAATCATTAAAACTATTAACATTACTGGTGATGGCTTCAATACAAACATTAAATACCAATACATTTTTAAGAATTTTAAAATATTTCAGTGTTTTAGTATTTCTCCTTCTGATCTCCCACTATCACTCCCCTACCGACAGAAAATGGAATATTTATTTGATCATACGTATGCATGTACATGTATGTACACTTCCAATAAACAACAGGTACATAAGTTATTCACTTGGAAACATGCATGTTTCATTTATTTTTTAAATACACTCCAAAGAAGACACCCCCACCTCATATTTCTTTTATTTGTGATTAATTTTTAAAAAGATTTTTTTACCGTTAAATTGGACAGCGTCAGGAAATAAACTTTTCTTTTTCACCTCAATTACCAAGAGGCCTGTTTTATTTTTGTTTCAGCTGGGTAAATTAAATTCACACAGCACGACAAATCCTCGTTTGGCTTGGTAAAAGTCTTGGCGTTTCGTCTTCACAATGTTATACTTTTACGCCGTATTTTACGTCTTTATTTCGTTTTGGGAATTCACGTACAGAAACGCTGTCAGCATTTTCTCGGATGTGCTTACCCGCTGCACACAGCAATATTATCTCCCGTTCTTTTCTTTTATTCTGGCATCGGCTGAAGCTCTTTGTTTACCATTGGGAGGTAACTAATATGTACGTCACATCCGGAATCTCTATTTTTGATTTCATGTTTAGGTGTGTAAAAACAGATTTTCAGGTGATAACTTGCTATGCATTGGCGTATGTGTTTGAGTATTATATTCAATTCAACCAGCGAATTTTGTGGTTATTAGATGGTTTTTGTTACACGATATACGATTGGAATATGCTATTGTAATGTTCTAATTTTAAAAAAATTGGCGTAAATGCATAATAATGCCATAAATAATATCTATTCTATTTCGACTACGGGCTCAGGGCGGGTGTGAACGGTCGATGGCAGAGAATGCTGATACTCCTCCATTGGGCACCTGATCCTGCCTTCGCTTTTGTGAAGGTCTGTGTTGCTCACAAACACTCGATTTTGTATGTTGCGTGTTTGTTTCTGGACTATGGTTACGTTTAATACTTGTTACTTCGCCATTAATATCAAATCTCGATTTCATGAATTTTTTTTTAGAAATTCATTTTACCGGTATTGAAAATATGGACCAAGTCCAAAAGTGGAAAAAGAACTATGAAATTAGAGAAAATTGTCCAATCAATATTTGAAAATAAAAAGGATGCGCATCTTCATATAGTGATAATGAAGTACACATTTTCAAAGAAATGCATCCACTGGTTTCTTAGGACATGGCACGGACAAAATTGTCTACAGTCCATATTATGACAAAAAAGCCTTGTAAATCGAAGAACAACTTGTCAATCAAAATGGAAAAATACCAGTGCGCACATTCTTTCAATATGGTGTAATGTGTATACAATTTTCAGAAAAATTTGCTTGCACTGGGTTTCTTAGAACATGTCCGGACCAAATTCATGTCTTCAGACGGAGAGCAAGGGACGGACATACTGATTTCCAATATAAAAATTTAACTTGTACATAATTGAAATGTTCGGTAAATTATTCTGGTTGAAATATGTCAGGTTGTTTCAATTCCATAGAAGGCTTCGCCTCGCTTTCTATGGACTGAGACAACCCGACAAAAGTTCCGTAGACAGTCAGTACCAAAAATAAGTGATTGTTTTTGTCGAGACCACGTATAGACGGTTGAGTATGGTGAAAAGAATAGTTTCCGAGTACCTAAAATTGACGTAATGTTCGTCATGTTGCCGTCTATATTTTAGGATTACGAGATGGATCACTGATTCGTTATATTTGTCTTTTACATTCTGCTACTCACCGCCTCTTACAGAAATTTAGATGGCAGTCCATGTGACGCGTTTCAACCAATGACAAAGCGACATTCTGTCCGAAGGCAAAACAAACCTATAGATTATTAGTATGTTGAATAAATGTTCAAGTACTAAACAGACGTAACGGCCCGCCATGTTGCCGTCTTATTTTTTTTGATTATTCACCGTCTAAACGAGATTAGACGGACGAGTGGCGTGAGTGTTTCAAACCCATGGTTAAAGCACATTATAGGTCTGAAGCAAAACAATTATATCAATCTATCTTTTTTCCTTAGCCGCAGACACTGTATTTAGCTCTGTGAAAAGACTTATTGGATAGAGCAGTGATTGGGATATGGACAGGATACTTAACATTGGCTACGTCAAGACCACGAAATTAATTTCAAGCTTGTTGAATTTTCCAGGAGTCATATTTTGGATCATGTGAATATTTGAAGGTTATGTTTGGGACCAATATTATGGTAGGAAAAAATATGTAAGGGACATATTAGATTATGGATTTATGGCTCGACAAATTCAGGAATACAACGACATTAAGACCTCAAAGCGCCGTAAATCGAAGTTTGTATTAAGGGGTGGATCTGTAGCCTAAACATTAACTGTAGCCAGGTTTCGTTGTGTTTTCTAAAAAGGTGAGAGTACTGTTTTTATTAAAAAGAATACGTTTTGATGACTTTTTAACTTTGATATACGGAATCTCTGAAGGATTACGATATAAAAGAACATCTTTGGATTGTTCTGGAGCAATAATCAGACGTATATTTATGTAACATATGTAAATGCGAGGATAACGAACAGTAATCAATCTCGTAAGTCCCAATATAATACCGAAATTAAGAATTTGGCAAACAGAGAACACTTAGATACACCAGAGTGGGATCAAGTGCCCACGAAGGAGAAACATTCCCCCATACGAACCGGTCACAGCAAGCCGTTTGTCCCATTCTCTTTGATCAATGTGAACGGATTGTAATCTGTAGGTCAGGACGATATATAATTATTAACTCCTATTTGAATTCTGAATTTCCCCAAGAACCTACAAAACACAATATTGGCATGTATGGTCATACTGCCATACGTCTCGCTAGATCCTCTGTTTTATTGTTTCATGTTGATAGAAGACGATATGAAAAACTGCTTACCATTCCTCAGCACTCTTTGTTGTTTTAGATCTGTTGACGTGAATTTTTGCAAAAAATCATTTGATAATAGACATCTTTGGATTGTCTGGAGCAATATTCAGGTGATACTAGAACCATTTTGGATTGTCTGAGAGCAGGCATCAAGGTGATTAATTAGAACATTCTTCGGATGTCTGAATTGACTTGACTTTTGATTTGATAGCATTTATGACATCACGAATAAGACCATTTCCGCCTTTTTTTCAAAATGAGTCTGAAAACAGCCAAATGTGATACAGATTATTGCTCATGAGAAAAATGTGCGCATTTCGTCGAGGCCAAATTGAAAATAATATATATTGTGTATCATTATTCAGATGAAAAACATACTTCAATATGATTTGCTCGACGCATGCGCTGTATGTTTTCTGAAAGGGAAAACACCCGAATTTGAGGATATTTTTCATTGAAAAATTGGCATTTTTGCAAGTTTTTGACAACTTCAGCTCTTGTCATATGCCGCAAATCATTTTACTGATCAATCTGAGCGAATTTTTGGATTTGCTATATATTCCTTATTTGACTGCAAGGATTTTGAGTTCCAAGTGTAATCATCATATTTTGGGTCAATCGACTTATTAGAAACTGTACCTCATGAAAGCACGCAAATTTAAAAGATATTTAAGCTAATTCATAAAAATTTTAATAAATATTAGTTTATTCGGTGTTTAGACCCAAACCCTCCAACAACTGAATCAATCAATTTTCGTCGACTAAATTTGCTGTCCAGTCGGTTGAAACTTTTAGAAGGAAGGATTTTCTTTTTTTCCAAATTAATGATTTGTAATTAAAGCTGGACTGGTCAGGTTTATTATCTTGATTGTAAAACAACTACAGGCCGTTTTTATCGCGCACAGCCAATACATGTATACTTGATGAAGCATACACACATGTACAAAAAGACTGCACGAAGACAATGTCGCTAAATCCTAAAATTCATACCAGACATAACTAGGGCATATCTATCAAGTGAATCAAATAATTTATAAAGGTTTGAAATTACTTGCGAAATATATTGAGAATTTTGATATTTACTAGGGAAATAAAATTTTTACAATCGTCTTGTGTTCAATCAGAGCGCTTACGAATAACATGTGCGCCCCTGTGTTACCATGATCGTTGCCATTAGACCGCTCTTACAGACAAAATTCCACAAAAAATAAAACAGAATTTTTATTGTATTATTTCGCAAATATGCGTGTTTACGGTATTGAATTTATTAACTGGGGAAGGTAATAAATTGACCAGTTTGATACTTCAGTGCCACACATAAAAGTGTGGTCAAATAACGAAATACGCATATATTTGGGATTCCGGGCCATGACTAATAATTTTGATATGAATCAAGTTATCATAAAAAATACTTCCTATTTTCCATCATAGTGATAATTATAGCATTTATAATACAGTAATAATGTTAAAATATAAAAATAACTGTTTGGGAGTTTGGGTTAGATATGATACAACATAATCGGTACTTTTATGCCATGGAAAGCCTATCGCAAAAAATTGGACATTGTTAATTATTAACCAAAGATACATCGCAATGTTTAAGCGTGATCGTTCTCAAGTTCTGTTATTTTAGATCAACCTCATTTCTTAAAAACACTACACGTCTCTAATTTCATAACGAAACTAGAAAAGGTATCTTTAGACTTTCATAGTGAAAAAAACAGTAAACATATTATTCAAACATTTCTTGTTACAGTAGTATATGCATACGTCAGAATCGGTTTAAAACAATTCTTCTAACAGCTGTTGTAATATTTGGATGTTTACCAAGAAAATAACTTTACGGCAAACTACTATTTATCAACTCAAGTTCATTACAAAAGATTAGTAATTTTCCAACTTCTCCGTCGTCAAATTCCCCGTAATTTATATAGGAAATTTTCCATCCTCATTTGGCATATGGTATCTACATGTATGTCTTTCAAATTGACAAGATACAAGGAAATTTTGAACCAAGGCAGATACTGAAAATAACTTGACATCACATGGTTATAACAGTATAAATTTAAGTCCAATATTTTGCAAGCTAAGGGGTCTTTAAGTAAATCTATGCATGTACACCTGGACATTGAGTAGAATGCTGGGTCTAAATTAATACAAAAACAAGAGTGGGCCAGACAAGACCCTTGGACACCACCAGAGGTGGGATCAGGAGCCTAGGAGGAGTAAGCACCCCCTGTTACCTGTCATACCCGCCATGAGCCCTTGTCTTGATATAGGTAAACGGAAGGAATCCGTAGGCCAAATCAATTGTGAAAAAAACGGGCTTAACTAATTGTTGATGAAACAACACCATTATCAGCATTTACGCTCAATGGCAGTCATAATTGGCAAAACTAAATCGTTATCATATCGACCACAGAAATTTGCGAATGCTGCCTTTAAACGTATTGTTGAAACCCCTGCAATTGTTTGCGAAGTGCCTGTCCGATTCAAAAACTGATCATATGCAGAACATAGGTCTTACATATCGCAAAAAAGAAATATAGGAAACATTGCCTACAAAAATGGAAGTTCCGATTGGAAGCTGAAATGTCCCGATTTTGTCACAAAGTTGAGTTGTTTGTTTTACGTTAATGTCAATGTTCAAAATATCTAAGTTACGAAGCAGGGTACTGGGAATACTCTGTTGATGTTCTTTAATTTCTAGGTTTGCTGGGATATATTGAATCGATATATGATGAAGATCATTCATTAATTGACTAAAACCGTCGTCATTGTATATCGAAATGTCGAAATTAAAAAGGCCACGGCCAGATATTTCTTTTCATGTAGAAGCTTTTTCAATGCAATTCTGTCCCATTAGATATAAAAGTAGGGTCAACTAAAAAAGCACAATTCGTGCCCATTGGCAATTCCAGGCAGCATTGTTTGGAAAGACCTGATTGCAAAAATGTCATGAGAAAAAAGTCTAGCTTTGTTTTAATTATCAACTTTCCGAGTACTGTTGTTGTAGCATCACAGTGGAGGTTTAACAAAAAATTTTTTTGAAGGGGGCTTTTTTTGATTTCATGGGGGATATAAATATTTCCTTTTTTTCCGTTTTTTGTTGAAAGAAGGCACTGTCATGATGTCAAACAAGTCTTGTCTTTAATTTTATCGTGAGAATGATCGTGTTAAGTGTGAGAGGTCATATGCTTTCATGTTTATTTTGATGTGAGAAATTGTTTGGGATTTCAAGTTCACTAGAAGTTCTTCGGTTCTTTAGAATCCAACATTTTGCATTTACACCACTTCTGGCTATGTCAATTTTCAAAATACCTCTGGCATTGCTCCTTCACACGGTGTCAATAATTTCGTGAGGAGTATAGAGTTTTATATTATCTGAGAATAGCACATTCTAAAAAAACCACTACTGTTGAAAATTCTTTTCAAAGTGCTATTGTATTATTTTAAAATTGTTTATTTTGCCCATGCATGCATGCTTTGGTGGACAAAATTAATACTCTCCTATGTATCATCTTTTTTAGGTTAAATCCCATAGTACGCCATATAACGTTACAAAAGTGATACGTTATCACAAGTTTAACGAAACCGAGACATTTGTAAAAGTATATTTGTTGTTTCCCTAAAAGGAGGGAGTGGAAGAGTAACGTTCCGTGAATCGTTGAAATTATACCATCCAATCTAAAGCTATAATGTCTTACCTTTCCTGTCATGAAATTTTTGAAAAGAAATATTTACATTGTTACAAAAACTGCTATCCGCTATCCGAAGTCCCAAGCCCATAATGAAAGTGCATCTCTGATATTGATGCGTCTAATGATTTCGAGACATTCAACGTAAAACACGCTGACGGATGTAATGTATATATTATTTAGGGTTGTCTTTTTCAAAAAATGTAATTGTACGGCTCCATGCGGTACATCTTTGCCAGCCAAGGGGTTTCGTTCTATTCGCCGATGAGCGAAGTGGACGAACAACCTTTGGCTAGCGAAGATTGCATCATGTCCATACTGCGAACTTTCATTCTCAAAGTAATTTTACACATACCTTCAAGCATTTTGTCTTGCCGCAATTAGTAAGCCAGCGCGTAAAAGTTAGGATTTTCCAAAACTCCTATCCCATTCTCCAAAATATCAACGATATCAGTACATCAGAGATCTTGAGTGTCAGT
>CAJDSM010036955.1:187-18729 GCA_903981925.1 Ostrea lurida
GTTAACGTTGCCAGCACGGTAATTTGCTATCGCTGGTTTTTCAATTTATGGCTACTCAACTGATCCAAACTCCCCACGCTGACGCGTTTGTCTGTTGTTGCTGGGGTTTCAACAGTCACGTTTAATTTAAATCATCATCATAAAAAAATCCTTAACGATTTCAATGCATTCATTACGCTGAAAAATTAACAACAAATATTGAGAAATATTAATCGTAAGAAATCACCAAAATAGACATCCTTAAGCTTTACAACAAGAACGTCAATTCCCAGAAAAAATAACAATCGCTGTAAGAAAAAATAGCACGAAAAATATCTAAGAACATTGTATAATAATCGGCATAACCAAAAATCTATTCACACTCTTATGTCGACCATCACGTATATCCAGAGTACATGACACATCATACAGATAGTTAAAATTTGACATTACAAAATTCAACTTGTTCCTTGTAAGACAGAAGGCATTTAACACGCAACAAAGATACAAGACCATTTCGCAAGTCTACGAACTCACGCGACACGAGACAACCCATCGAGTCTAAAGACAGAAAAAGTGGGATAAAGAAAATGCCTAGCGAAAAAAGTATAAAAAATATCCTTGTCAAACACGGAAAATCCACATACAGCCCGTACTCTCAATCAGTGTAACAGTAGTACTATCCGTACAGTTCAAAACCTTACTGTTTAAACAAGAAGACTTAACAATTGCTATGTAAACCACGTCGAACGCATTTTTAACCAATTAGGGCCGACCATCATCAATTTGACCAAACTACACTTCGTATATATAACACTGAACAATAAAAAGACAATTGCAGAAAGCTAGATAGAGCAATATTTCTAAATTCATGAAGATGAAATACATACTCGAATGCGACCACATACAAAAAATAAAGACTCTTTTGTTTCCAATATATAAATTGTTACACACACAACTAATCGATCACGAGCAGCGTAAATAGTGCATGTAATATAGTCATCAGTAAATGTAATAACCACCTCGAGGCCAACTCACAAAATGGAGTAAGGGGGAGGCATACAATTACATTACCAACACTTTAGTACAGTCTCGCAGTAAACACCAGCCCTGCCTCAAAACACGGTCACACACAATTTTCCGTAAATAAATTCATTCCGAACCAACTTGTACCTACACACGGCTCACTACATATATTATTGCATGAGGTGTAATAATATAAGGATATGACGTGTAACATTGTTTAGGAATAATATTCCAGATTTCATACTCAGACATTAACTTTCCTAGCAAAACCTGCCATAATAAGACGAGAACTTGGAATTTGCTCAACAACACAATCAAGTACCACTCGAACAAGGCCATTTCAAATACCATATTAGCAGCGCAGCAACAGAGATATACAACTAGCTGAGCCATTGCCCACATCCAACCAAGGTATACCATCTAGTTCGAAAAGAATAGCTTATTATCTGACGATAATATGTATAATTAGCAGTAAAGATAACCTAGAAGGTGAAACAAGACCATAACTTCCAGTAGATATCTCACTACTACATCAAGTAAAAGGCCAATAAATACAAATTAAAGCTAGGATCAGACAGATATATAAGCCGAGAAACTCACCAACACTGCACAATCAACCAAAATAGATATGTGGGAGTGTTTAAGGAAGAAAAAATTACAGCACTCACAACACATGATACAGAACAGAAGTCACGACGAAACACGCACCTAGAAAACACATTTAATATTATTGAATCAGATAAACCAAGGCACGCTAATCCGATAACATCACAAAAAAACATTAGGTAATGAACATCAACACAGATACAGCATTTGACCCAAGATAAACACCGGTCTGTCAATTGACGATAACCTCAGAATTCGTTATAACAGAAATACCGAACAATAAATGCAATAGACAAAAAAAATTGCTGAGAACTTTACAAACGCAGAGAATTGTTGAAATACCACTATTCACTATCATATACATCTGTAATAATGCCAGAGACTCTATGATAATATGACAACTGAAAATACGTATAATACACCAAGAACAAGATAATACTGAGCGCATCAGAAAACAGAAAATATCCAGTAATCAAGAAGACACTATAACACAGACAACCACCAAAAACAAAAACCACCATCTCTGAAGATAAACAAAATTTCTGTTCAAAAAATAAAAAATAATTAATAGTACGTAAACCAGATGTGCGTATACTCCATTATTGATTTCTCCTCAGTGATATCTACCATGGGATGATAATCGATACAACATATAATACCACAAGAGGAGCCCTCACAGGCCTATAACGGTCCCCTTAGAGTATCATGAAGCCCACACAAAGGGAGTCTCATCTTAACTCAGGAATTTCCTTAAAAGTCATCAAAATACAGAGTAATCTATTATATTACACAAACAGCCTGATTAAACACTAAACAGAACCTAATTTATCATTATATGTAAATAGCAGATAACCTAAGGACTTCCCTATTATCACTCGAACCACAGAAGCAAGAGTATCATTAACTCCAATACCTCACACAGCGATTGTTAATCCAAACAAAGCAACAACAAATAAACCAACGATTATTAAATAAGATTAAACCATCAAATCTGCTGAAAACTATTAACCAAAGTCCCAAGATGAGCAATTCCGAACACTCTCTGACCTTAATATGTACCTAAAAAAATCAAGAATAAAAAAATCAGACTCTTGTAATCATGAACGTAGTCATAACACTATGTAAGCATAGATGTACTACTAGGTCATAAGCAAAGCAGACTCAAAAATGCTACCTAGAGAAAAATCCAACCAATCAGGAAAAAAAAATAAAATTGCTCACTGAAAACTCTATAAAAATTGATCCTCAGTGCGCAGAGACCCTCAATTTCGCACCTATATATGACCAACTCCAAATTCAATAAAGGAACACCCAATTTGCTCGGATGAGCGTAAGCCACCATATGTCATGATATGGTCGAAACTAATCTAGGAATGAGCAAACAGAAGCTATACACCAAGAAAAGATACTGGGAAAAAAACATTCTCTCATCTAACAGAACGAAGATGGAACTAGACTAATAAAGATCTTCGAGGTAACCACGCTCAACTACACCCAAACAAACCACAACCAAACCAACATTGCTTAGGCCAGGGGGGGGAGGGGTATAATTATGATAAACAAAGCAAGCTCTCCTCTCTCTCAATAATCAAATAAATTAACATTCTCACATATCAATCACAATTAAAATATCAAAATAACGCAATAATAAGAAAAGATAGCTTTTCATAGTAATCTCACACTAATAAAACACATAACACAAATAAAAAACACCAAACCAAAACGTCTAACCATCACACGAACCAAACAAACAAAACAAAAAACCCAGCAATAACCACAAAACCAAAACCAACACATACAAACACCCCACAACAACACCACACAAAAAGGATCCAGAAACAAACCAACCGAACGCCATACCAAGAAAAGCAAACAACAAAAATATCTAAACAAAAAAAAAACCCGCGGAAGATCAACCAAATTTAAATACCAACTTACATTGGTAAAGCGACATCTCTAGCTGACACGTAACAAACAACAGTACGACCAAATCCGCACACAACTCCTCTAACGGACTTTCTCTTACACAAAAACATACAACAATTGACGGCACTTGTAAAAAGAAGAAAGACTTATCTTAAGAAATTCTTTATAGAATCAACATGTTTTGGGACAAGCAAACACAACTAAATAAATTTCTAGCACCCAACACCAAATGATAAAACCCCACAACTAAAGGCCATCCAATGAAGGCGTGCAGAGAACCTGAAATTTACAAATATTAATGAATGCCATTGTCACCCACAAATCAGATCGCACATCAAACAAAATCTCTGCAAAAGAATTGAAATCGGCACGTATAATCAAGAGAAGTTAAAATGCCTTCAAGAAAATTGTTAAACCACTAATTTCATAAACAAATGAACCAATATATTGACTCCCACCAAACACAAAAACATAACTACAATAACAAACTAAAAAAACTAAACCCTAACCATTTATAGGAAATCAATGAGATACACGATTTATGTAAAAAAAGGTTAACACACAAACACATTCCTAAGTGTTACCACAAAATAATAAATCGACAGTATAGTTCAACATTAATAAAATTACAATAACCACACGAAACAAAACTTATTACAAATGTTTTATTTATAACAACTTATGTATCTCAAAGTTATGGCCCGCCTGGCACTCAGAACCCATAACACCCCGACGGGATCCAACAACCATAAAAAATATTAACAAAAAAATTAATTAGGTAAAAAGCGCACCTTCTGCTAACTACCATACAACTGCACTCTATATTGGCCCTTTCTATATAAAAAACCCACCCAACCTACCCCTACAGACACTTCAATTTGGCCTGAAAGAGAAAGATTATTATGAGACAATAGAGCGTCACTTCATTGGAGCAGATTTCATCTGCCCCACAACCAAGGGCCACCAAAGGGGTACAAGAGGAGACCTGAAATTTACATTATGTGACCCCTTCTCCAAAAATCCATAGCTCATACCAAACCACTATCAATGAAAAGCAAATTGGAACATTGGATGCGGTTTATCAAAGAAAGTTACAAAATGTCAGATCACAAACATCTGTAAAAAATCAACAATCTTTAACAATCAATGAACCGCAATCTTTAGGCCCCACCCATCACACCTAAACCAGAAAACACCTACCACCTAGGAGTTCAACGAAAATTTAAACAATTATAATATGAAAACTACTGTCATCACCAACATATAACCACTATTCAGTTTAATTTAACTAATTTACTAGCATTACAAGAACGATAATTTTTACACACACCAAAAAAGAAACCTCTCACAATGTCTTCAACAATCCTATAAAAATCAGACTATGTACCAAGACACAAACAAAATTTAGGCCCCCGCCTGCGGTCAGAACCCTACCCCAACCGTGGGGAAATCAACACCAAATCTCTACAGACTCTCATGGATCAGGATTACATGATCATAAACAATCACTATCGACAATTCTCGTTTTCTCTCACAGGACATAGATGACGGTTAGTAAAGAAAGAGAATTAATAATTTCGAAAATCTGGATAAAACATTTGAGCGGCAGGATTTAAAGACACCAAACCAACCCAAAGGGCGGACAGCAAGCAGACACATAAAAATTTAAAATTATTATGTGCCGACAACTTCGTCACACCACTAAAAACAACCAACATCCGAAAAAAAAAAAACAAAACTGACATACATACCAATTGTGAAAAGCAATTGAGAGCCAAGCTAGCTTCTATCAACGGAAAGGAATAAGTATCACAAAAAAAATTGTCCAATTTGATTCTCACAGCACCAGAACTAACAAACCAGAAAACAAATAGCAAAGAAAACGCAAAGCGCACAAAGCAGCACCGAGCACTGGCCAGCAACCGATTGGCAACATCAGACGAAATACAACATATGAGAGTCTTCAACCAACAAATCGAAACTCAAAAAAAAATGAAAGTATCAGTTAATAATAACACGCCTTCACTCGTTTGATTTACACACAAATCCCGAGATATTGGCAAAGTCCGCGTATGGATCTAACGAGTTAGAACATATCACGAGATATCCATACCCCAGTACCAACAAAAGCCTCACATTGCTTGTCGTAGAAGAGGAAAGCGACTAGAATAGGGGCGGTCTAAAAATCGACGAGACTTCAAAGCAAAAACCGAGCATACCCAATGACAAACCCAACAGAAGTATGGACACGAATCAAAGACCCCCCCACCTGCTCAGAAGCCATAAGACCCGAGCCAACTCGGACCTCAAAAATTATGCAGCTACTTATACACACAAAAAAATCGCGAAGACGCTCATCACATAGATGAAAAGACTTCAACATATTCTCAAAGAGAACGATGACCGAAAAATAAATAATACACAAGAATACAATCAGTGCGAGTTGAACAGGCCAACAAAGCACAGTAAAGAGAAATTATGTTCCATAATAAAACTATAATATAGAGAATAAATGTCACGCATCACTCAAAATTAAATAGAATAGATGTGGTAGTTCTAATACTGAAGTGAAGCAACAAAATGCATACGAGCCCAGGGACAACTACACAGCTCTCGAGAGACAAGACCACCGCAAAGCACTAATTAGAAAGATATAGTACAATCAGAGAGGAACTACACGCACACGTACAATGATTTTCCGCAAAATATCCAAACCTAATCAGAGTAGCTTGATAAGTATAAAGATCACGAGGTGATAGATTAACAGAGCAACTTTATATGGAGTGAGACTACATACATAACAATTCATAACTCGATACTCACATTAAAATAGAATACTTCTTCATCACGTTTCACCATTTCGGTGTTCGAATAGAGCAATATCCTCCACCCATCTGTATGGCAATGTCACATTATCAGGCATAGATTACTCACAGATCCAACTATAACACGATCGCAAAGCATTATGGCGAACAAATACGTCGCCTAATTAACGTGCTATTGAAAATGAATTAACACCGATCTCTAATGACACAGATGTAAATTTAGAAAAAGGATATATCTCGGAGTCAGAACACTATTTAGAGATACTTTATTCCTCTCAAAAGCACTTTTCTTATAGCACAATCAAACACATATAAATTCATACACCACAATTTCATGTATCATATAGCATGCCCCCGCACAAGGGAAGGACTTATATATATATAGAATGTTCACCTATATACAGCCTCACCCCATGCTTCAATTTCGTCAAGAACAAATGTAGGAGGTGTAGGAGGAAACAAGACTCTAGTAATACATATATGTAAGGGTTCTCTTAGAGTTGTAAAAAAGATCTTACGGCATAACCAGTAGATAAAGTACCGAATAAACTCAAATCTATTCGCGTTCACTCGGTACATAGCGAGCGATCATCTTAAACTGTGATATTGAAATCATGAAACACAACGACTCTTTCGACAAACTCTTACCACTCCTTTGTTGTACCCACAAGATGCTAAAACGAAAGCAAGTAGACCCAGACGCAATCACATAGGCTACACGCTACGATAGTAGCCAATATTGTCAAAAAAATTACTCTAATCGTAAAGAACATCATATCGTGATTAAAATGCACAGGTGTCTAGAGTGATCTGATTCTACTTATTAAATAAGTAATCATGGCGCTGAAATGTAAACAAATTACGTGAGCTCGTCAAATCATCAATCTTAAACCAAAAGTAAAATCTTTCATTAATATATATATAATACAACACTCCAGGGTTTACTCAAAACAAATGCAAAAAGATATTCTGATAAAATTCAGAAAGTTCGAACTTAAACACCCTTAGAATTTTTATTTAAAACACAGCTAGAGGAATAGAACAATGGAACCGAAAATAAAACAATATAATTTAATCACGAATGAAAAGATTATCGCACTTGAAATAATATATAATTTCGAGTTTTAAACGTCACACACTCGAAGACAATAATTACTCCACCCTACATCCCGGAGAAAAGAAAACATTCGGCCAGAGACATGAAACAGACCCGAACATTAACACCATATAATTTAAAGCAACCTATGCTTCGCGCACTTCTAGGGCCTTCTCCGCAGCAGCGGCAGAGCGATATTCTTCAGATGCACTACAATCCTGCCTGAGACTCGCTACACCGGCGGCTCGACCTGTTTCCTCCCGGTTCATCACCTGCCGAAGACCGCCCTTCAGATCGCCTCCTCTGATCACTGTCTCGTTATCTTTGCCCTATCTACTCTCTAACGAAACAATACAAAAGAGGGATATGAGGGGAGACCTATTCTAAATGAACAGGACCCCCACACGGGTATCGATCGACAATAACGATTTAACTAAAGGTTCCTGAATGCTACACCACACCCAGAACACTCAATAGTATTACGCCTGCATGAAAAGATAGAGTAGGATAAGTATACAAAGCAATAAATTTTGAAACTCTGAGAAAAAATCAAACCTCAGGCACTATTCGTCACAAAAATGCCAACTCAAAAATTTAAGGTAGAAAGCCAATTTAACATAAAAATAAAAAAATCCAAAACACAGAACCATATTGCTCAGGAATACCAATGCGAGTTCAGTCAGGCACACACGTGCATCAACTATACCTCGCGAGCTACTCCCACTCCAGAACATAAAGGCATTTTAAATAAATGCAATGATTCGACCATATCACACGCTGATAGTCGATATTTGTTCATCCCGTCTCGAAACGCGGAAAAGCATCGACCAATATGATCGATGGGACCCAATTCCCCCTTATACAAATTTATGTGGACGTTACACCAGACCCGTGAAAATACTCTCAGTTACAATCTACACAAATCCTATACTGATGCCGAAAGACACAGTCACTAGTGCAACCGCCCCCACAATTTGCATACCCAAATGCATTAATTCCTCCACACCTGCTCATTTTCTCTAACTGATCGAAATCGCGATATTGATGCAGTTAAATTTATCTAGCTATTTACTTACTTACTTCAATTGTACAGTCAATAGAGAGAATACTACAATTCACTAAATGCGAAACGCCAAACCACAGTATGTCAGCGTCAAAGTGTCCACACGTATCTTAGAACAATTTCTCGATTGTTGCATTACATCCCACCAAACCGCTACAAAACACCCAACAAGAACAGAGCAACGCACACCAACACAACCCAACAAAAACAAAAAGCATACATCACCCACGCTCAAATCGAAATGACACACAACCAAAAAAACAATGTTGGATTAGCCTGAAAAATAACTAAAAACTACAAACTGATAAATTCACCATAAAAAATCCAACAATCACCTTTACATAAACAAAGAATAGCCAATAAAAAGATAAATTCAGATCATATCATACGACTCACATGTACTGAGACGCTCCATATTTTGGATAGCACAATTATACGAGGGGGATACAACTCATTTCAACATGTCCTATAGGCACACAAATACTATTTAAAATGGTAATATTATTAGCCTTGTATTTCCAATATATCATACACATCAACACTAATCATCACTTCTCAATCAATTCCATAATCTCCTGTGACAACGAACGAAGATTGAACGAAACCTTACGAAGTTTTATTTGACTGTTCCAAAACAGAATAAAATAAGAGCGAAGAACACCTGACAACTACACTTAAAACAGTTGCGATCACTGTACAATCAAATAACAGAGGAGCAAGAGGAAAATTCTACTTATCGGAATAAACCTTTCACGAAAGCTCCAAAATATAACCTGATACAACAACAAATGTATTACTTTCACTGATCACTGATAACATTATATTTCAAAGACAATAACAAAAATATTTCTTCCAACCACCCTCTCCCACTTCAGAAAACACTCACCAAGAAAGAAAACAGACTATATAGTTTAATACATCAACCGAAAAGACAAACATATAACTCCAAAATTCTCACGCTGCAATTGTGGATAGATGGTGGTCTTTCACACACGACGCTTCCATCAACATAACAATACACTTTAGGAGATTTTGTATGCAATACCATGCCAATGTTTTCAGAAGTGTCGCGATTATGCCCGCATAACGGAAACAGACAGTTTGTCACAAAATGATATCGCTCCATATTAATTCCACCTATCGCACCCTTACAGAGCCACGGGAAGCGGAGAAACCATATTCCTGAGAAAGAACCATATCTGATAAATATAGGTAAATCCTTTCTTTCCTTAAAGCCCGATCCCAATTGCTTCACAGCACAAGGACAAACTATCTGATTGGACGATTGTGCTTAATAATAAAAGCAAAAAAATGAGAAGTGATTATAAACAGCTCAAGCACACAATCACTATACTTGAGCTCTGATAATTTAGTTATCAGATATTGACTTTAGAAATAATAACATGCAAATTAATTCCGATAATAACGACCTCAAAGTACTCGATACCTCCAAGCACCATTGGTTAACGCGATAAAAGAGAATAAAAAGACAAAGAAAGATGGTAGCAACGCCCACATCAAATATCTTAGTAATAACGGTTTGGTATGCAGAACTGAGAGAGATGGCGTTTTTAGGTCCACCACCTAGCAGCATATTAGGTACTTGACAACAACACCTCCGGTAATAAACGTCCGTCCAGATACACCTAAAGAACATTTATACCATAAAAAACCTTATCACATCTGGAAATACACAAAATTCACAATATCAATCTTATCAACAAAATTATGAGGATCGAATGAAAACAATAACACAGGCAATATTTGGGACAAGGGGCAAATCTAAAAATAGATAAATTTCCAGATCACACTTATGCACACCCACTATCGGACCTGCGCACAAAGAATACTGACCAAAATACTTAAAATCAAAAAAATCTTCATCATACAAAGCAACAGCATGTCTATAGAGCAAAACTAAATGCATCACGTGAATGCACGCACGCAGGAAGGCCTTTCACCAACATATAGTACAATTTGGAGTCGATCACTGGGTAGAGGTATCTGACTCTACGAGCGAGAAGTGCCAAACTTCGCGCTATCATTAGAGTTTATACACTAGCTATAAACCAAATCTATGAAAAAGACACATACCTATATAACCAGCATAATTGAAATTGTTAAAATTATAGAAACTAAAAACATGAGATAATTAAATTGTACACGACAAGTCACGGGCTAGTAATTTACCCAAAGTTATGTAATTTATTACATTCAATATCGAGGCCGCCAGGGAGCGTTATTGGTATATAGAGGTGGGGGGAGGCAAAATAGTGAGTACAGAATGAGTCCGAAAAGTGTGATTACAAAAATACTCGAATCAAATATATAAAACACATCATTTACTTGAGAAAAACATGACATAATTGAATTCTTTCACACTCTAACTTAGTCATGAGCATCATTTCTGGACCAGGGGTCTACATGAATAATGTAAAAATCTCAAGGTCTCTGAAATCCCAAGCCCTCTAAGCAGGGGGCAAGACAAAACAAAGTTGCACCAATTTTCCTTAACAAAAATACTCTTCACATATTTAAGAGACAACTCACAACACATACAAAGTGAGTAAGCATAGAGCAAGATCTTATCAAAAACTTCTAGAATAAAAATAATCTGGATAGATCACGCGGCAGAAATTAGTAAATTTGGTAATCCACACGAGATTGGGAGTATTGACCCCTCAGGGCGGGGCCAAACTTGATACATGTACACTCATGTATAGTTTATATGTAAAAAACTTATTGAAATAAAAAGCACAATATATGCGCTAATCACACACTTCATGTTATTAAATTTGAAAACATAAAATTGAATATTTGAATGAAGCAGAGAGGCTCATTTATATACAACATAATTATACATAACACACACCGACAGATGGGGAGAGGTTGGAGGTACATCAAAGAAAATAGGTATGTCCGTACTCAAACTTACAAAACCGTCTGATAGACAGAAATGGTTATTACAGGCTTTAACATGATAAGCATTAGACCCATTCCCACTCTAAGAATAACCACCATAACCTGCACAAATATGAGTACTATCAATCCACCACATAGTGATAAACGAAAGATTATGTCAACATATTGAGAATTTATTGAGGGGTGAAAACGGTACAAAGGCTCAAAACACCCACTGGAGGACATCAAAAGTAGCAATTTTGACTATTTATAGGGCCTCAAGAAAGATACACCCATGTTAACCATAGAGTCAACATAACAAACACGATCAATAGAGACTAACCATGAACGACAAATAATAGTTCTCCACCTATTTAAAAGTTTGGGGAACACAAAACTAACAAGTACATACCTTGAAAAAACAACATCAAAAGTACAAAAACTCAATTACGATATCAACGGAATTCTCAGAGCATTTTCCTCTCTCTGTACACTAGAGTCCACCATAAATCACTCTCATATGAAGGATACAATTGCGTCAAAGATGCTGTTCCAATCATTATCGTAATTAATGAGGCTGACCAGAGAATCACAAAATGTAAAGAAATATGTTTGTAATTTAACACATCTTGTAATTAATATACAACATCCACCCAATTGATGAGATTGAAATGATGCATCTTGTATATATGCAATTTCAATAATAGCATCCCTCATATATGAAAGAATAAATAAACAATCGAAACAAAAGGCTCATAATGCAAGACTCTCATGAAAATGACAATACCTAGACACGAACCAACTACTTATATGTGTGGGACTAATAAAATAACATCCAGGATGACGTCCAATGGCCTAGATTAGGGCAATACTCTGTACTATGTGAAATAAAATACATAAAAAGCTCAATGAATCACACACTAGTAATCACGAGATCAATAGTCTAAATAATTCATCGTACAAATGAATTTAAATAAGATCTTAACATATTAATGGTATTGCTCCTTGTCATGCAATCTATATTAAACAACGTCTCTTTACAGTAGTGATCAATAAATAAACAAAAGAGAAAATAAAACCTCATTTTATACAAAAAGTATCTACTTAAAAGGTCTTTTTAGACAACCTCTAATGGAATCTAACTTCTTGAATGCGCACCTTGAGAGGAATCAGCACACAAAACACTATAGATTAAAGAAAATCATGAAGATTTCGGACCAATACCCGTACATTGGCGTTTAGGAAAATAAACCAACTATTGTTATATACAGATATACAATTTAATGATCGAGGTTTTCTAACTAGTTACTACTGAGGTAGATTAATTGTTTCATATACTAGTGATCCACTCTTTTTGCAATCTGCTATATGGAATCAAGTACTCGAATGTACTGAAGCCTGGTTTACGTTAATACCGTTCATATTTGTATAATTTATGACCCCTGGTCCGAGGCCCAATCTGAGCTAGGATGAATAGTTAGACCACCGAAAGGGTACTCTAACACAGCCAGTTGCATATGCTAATAATGTAATAACTAGCATTTGAAATACGGATATGGATATTATCAATTTGCAGTGGTAATAAAAATTTCATATCAAAATTAGAGAATCTAATACTATCTCACTAACAAACAAGAATAACCGCTACATGAGCATCATTTCGAAGTAATATTTGGCCTCTCAATCACATTACAATTGCACTACATTTAATCAACTAAATACACGGAGTTTTTCTACTCATCATCATGCATATCGGATTTCACATCACACTATCGGTATCCTATAATTGAGCAGTCATGCAAGAATGATCATAACAATTATGATAAGAAAATGACGCAAATCTGGTGGCTCATACCCAAAAATAAGGTAACCGCTAAATATCAAATGCACAATTATAATCACTAAACAAGTAGGAGTGTATATAAAGAATGACGCGATATATATACATTTAAATATATATTATAAGTCCATCCCCAATCCTTAGCAGAATGAGAAAAAATCTTTTAGAACAGGAAATCACCCGTCATTCTCATCAGCCCAAAGTCTTTCATACACGATGACACAGCAAAACAACATTAAAACGCACCTCGATCCTATTAATTCGTACAAGCGTACACATCATTCAACTAATAACAGAAGAGAAACTCATAGTAAATATTAACATTGAAATCTGATATTAAAAGATGTCTCCACAAACATCAAAGTTACCTTGAAAAGAGACTCTTAAAATTGGAACAACAGAATTAAAAAGGACAGATAATTAACGAACGCACACCAAAAAACTTCACCAAAACACTGGCAGTTAGCCAGCACCTCAGCTAAACCTACCAACACATCACTTAATGTCTTATTCAAATTAAACAATCTGAAACCTCTATAAAAAAACCCAAAACACTATTAGACACTGCTTTAGTAGCAACACATTTACCCATATAGATCTGGGGACATTATACTCATAAGCTTTGTTAATACTGTACTGAGCTAGAGTATCTAATATACACCACATACCACCAACCACATCACCCCCATGGGCTCTTCTGTATATATCAATTTAGAACATATTGTGTATAATACTCTGTTGCAAATTTATGCATTATATTCATTATAACACTATACAAGACCAACCATTTCTATAAACATGTTTAACTATATTTACAATTATATATTAGTGAAAATACCAATCACTCCATGATGGCAATCATACAAGAAAATGTAGCCGTCATATAAGCCGTTTTGGTTTGGCTCAGCAACCAAATCTCATAAAACATATTCTTAAAAGCTATAGATAAACCATCTGCTGATGTAACGTATGGCGGTTAGAATAAACGAACTGCAACACTGTAAATGACCAAAAACAGGGCGGATTGACTCATGAGACATTTCACCTACGATCACAATCTCCCACATACACTTATGTAGCCAAAAATTCCATCATTCACTACATATGGCCCTATTTCTACTATTGTCTCTCAGACTCTCAACCTTCCGAAAACACTACCACAGACACAAAGAAACTATATTGTTTTATATCGAAGGCCGAGACAACTAATAGCTAATGTACTTACATTAGCATACCTTAAGCCAAATATACTAATTATAACACACTGCTTCTCGAGGTCTACGCGACACTAAACTTACATTTCAACATGAATGAAGACAACTCCGCGCCCATCAAACGCAACAGCATGATAAATATAACAAGAGATGACAGGGGGTGCTTATCGCTCATTACTCTATCACCTGCCACACCCGTATAAATATCACACTCTGGTAAAAATAAATCCAAGTCGGCCCCGCCGTGTTCCCCCAACTTTTGTTTTGTATTCTGATTTACGATGAATAGTACTCTCCCTGTATACATAAATTGTCTTCACTTTATTAATGCTGACAATATACATAAATACATATCACACGATTTAGTGACTAAAAAAAAAAACGACAATCCCAAAGCAATCCATTTATTCAACGCATACAAAGATATATACATTTACAAACGTGCGTGCACACAGAGTTATCAGGACAAAACATCAACAACCCTTACCACTATATGATTAATTATCTAACAAGCAATAATAGACGTTGAATCTCACCTTATTTATCAGAGTGTTCGAGAGATTCATACTTGACATTCATGACATATCATCAACGAACCAATAACGCGAGTCTAACCCACCCATTTCTACGACGTACTTAAATCAAGTACCAGTAAAACTTTCGAATTATTAGTCATTCATTCCCGCACAGACAGAATGAAATATCAACTGATACTTCAATATAGAGCATAGCATCGTATGCCATAATCACCCTAAAAACACCATCCAAATCTGTCAGAATTTAGATCAATAGCAGTAAGTAATTAATCAAACACGGAACCCTCACTTAACATCGACTGTTGTTTAAGTTAATTATCTTAAAAAGTTCCTAACAAATAGAAAAAAAAAAATTATACTCTGACCTACTCACCTCGCAATACATATTATTGAATATATCAAGACAAATACCCATTTCTGCATATATGATGGAATATCATCTGAATACCTCTTCGTGAACTATACTTGTATCTATTTACTTATAGAGAGTATAATGCAGACTATATATCAACGATGCAATATGAGCCTATAGGCTTTTAGCAACACAGCAGCTAACACAATTAAGAAATTTGGAATACACCACATATATTCTATAATTTTCTATAATCATTTATTAATTACCAAACACATTACGAATCAATAAGGTGAAAAAACATAGCCATGATAATCCACGGTGACACCACCAACACATAAAATGGTAAGATAATTTTCACATTAATTATAATATATATTTCAAATTTCATCACCTACCTCCCCATTTCTCCCTTTAGAAGGCTAATAAAGAGGCAATATCCACTAACACAAGACATATAACAGGAAACTTATTCGAGACAACCGCACGCTGACGTCATAAATCTTAGCACACAACAATGCTGGAACATTATACATAGAGTGACGCCTATCCATAACTGAGCACGTATCTTAAACGGCGCTATCAACTGTTACCAACAGTCAACAAACTTTATATAGTTTCAACATTTATTGATGTTTCAGCTCATTAGTCTGTTCAAACATTTGAAAACCAAGATGAGTCTAAAAAAAATAAAAACAACCACGCTTGTTAGTTACATTCTAAAAATGAACATTCGCAATAATAACATATAAACGGTATCAGAACATATAATGTATGGCACACAAAATATTCGTACCACCACCAAAACCCAACCAACCCACACCTCCCGTTAATCTCTCTGTCGGCGCACCAAAAAACAAATACGAGCTCGCCATCCCTTTTCCCCCCCATACCAAAAGCATGATATATACTCTCAAATATAATACTTACAGAAGTAAATACTTCATATACACATCTTTCTACACTATATAAAAAACAAGTTCATATATCATATATCTGTAGCATATGTGTGTTATTAGAATAACGATAACATCCTTCCCTATTTTGCATAAGAGTAAGATAGCAAAATTCTAAACTCAACTAGAGCACACGCCGCCTAACTTACACTTAGTTATTACTCAGAATACGCAATTATTCACATGAAGCATCAGATAATAACACTACACAAAATATCCTAAGATCAATATCATAATCACCACTTCATATCGTTTTAAAAGACAAGTTCAGCCATTCATCACTGATGAACTAACTCTCAATGTATTCATTACATATTAAGACGAAATAAAAATCATAAGTAGTCGAAACGGCACGCAACCACGGACGCTGGAACCTAGATCACTTATTTGTACAGACTATAGCTCCTAGCAAGATGAACATTAAACATCTCAACACTGTCGATGTATTGTACAATCACCGCTACATAAAAAATTAGATTCTAATATATCCCACAACGATTCACTGAGGAGCTTTTAATGAGAACAGGAACGAAGATCAAAAAACAAGCGACTCAAGATCTACAAACATACATACCAAACAAAAAAGAGAGTCCAAAGAGGTCAATCACGGAAACCAAACCTGAAGAATACCACCAAAAGAATGGGAACAAAGTGACTCATACCGTAGACCGAATAACGAAACCCGGAATCACACACAGCCAGGTGAAGACCTATTACGATTTAAGGCTCAAGGTAAAAACAGCTAACCAACACCGTAGCATAATAATACTATCGAGGCTAAACAATAGGCAACTATGAACACACGCAACAACAAGAAACTTAGGCACAATGACAGTTTGTATGACTAAAACTAATTGTATATAAAGATCATATAGAATTATTACGCCGACGAACTGTCTTACTCAAACGTGAACTGATTGAAACCCCCAGCAACAAACAAGCACAAACGCAGATCATATGCGGTGGGGAATTATGGAATCACAGTTGAGTCAAGCCCCCATAAAATCTGGAAAAACCAGCGTATAGCCCCAAATTACCGTGCTGGCATACGTTAACAATAGATTTTATCCGCAAAGGATCTTTTCTATTTTTAGGTGTCCAACTAAAATCCTCACACTGACGATAAATTCTCATTCGTACTAAATTTCGCACTCCACGCACCTAATAACCTGATGGATAATTAAACGATCAGCAACAAAAACACTGGAAATAGGAAAAAGTGACAACAGTCATATGCAACAAGAGTACACAAGAAGATTCACTGCAAGGCATCATGAAAACTAAACAAAACCAAAAAAAATACAAATCAAATAAAATTGTTCTCTCTAGAATACGTAACTCATCAAAACGCCTAATTTCGAGAAAAATAGCACTGGAGAGCCAAGATGTAATCTTTGATATTTTTCTATAACATTCATAACCACCATCTATAGACGAATATACAACCAAACCATATCATAACGCCTCCTAATCTATCATCACAACAAACAAAAAAAAACGCAAGAAAAAAGAGAGGAAGAAAAGCGCAAAAGCAACGCGAGATATCAATAAGGAGGTAAAACTGATTACCATAAGTATAATAATTCGTACCATAAAATGATCTCTCCGAAAATTTTCCTAGAAACATAAATCAAACCGCATTTACTCCACTTTCCCCTACCCACTAATAAAGCAAATACATACGAAAAATAAGACACATTTTATGAGTTTAAATTCAAGAACATTTTTATTGATGACAAAAAATCAATTCTACGTGATACTCTGAATAGACATAATGCCGTAGATTAACACCTATACATTCCAATTTTCCAGTGATTGTTAGAACAACCGATAAATTCAATTCCCCATGCCTCAAAACGCTCACACATGATGCCAATTTCACTAACGATAAATTAATTCAAACAGTCAACAGTATTAAGATCTTAATGAAAACTAAGACCAAAAAAAAAAACTTTGGGATAATATAGAGAAACGGTTAGCAGCACGGTAATATTGCTATCGAGTTGTTTTTCAATTTAATGACTCAACTGATCCAAAAACCCCCAGACATGACGCGTTTGTCTTGTTGTGCAAGAGAATTTACAAACAATCAACGGAATATATGAAGTAAGCATCCGCAAATTCCCTATAGTCTTATAACAATCAGTTTGTTCCATACAAACTGATAATAAAGGACACAAGTGACAAATGTCTGGCGTGTTTCATAGCCATTGTTACCGAAA